>DWFO01003221.1:0-12582 GCA_018246595.1 Mimoniades nurscia nurscia | reverse complement strand
GTGATTTATAATAAGAAAACAGTAACACTATTGAATAGTCGTAATACTTTCGCGAGCTTAAGTATGGAAGAAATTCGTAAACATTGCAATATCTCAGAAATAAAGTTTCATAAAGTGATTGTTCACAATATTCAATATCGCTTAGGTCTTAGAAGCGCACTAGCAGCTGAATACGAGAAGACATAGCTTTCTACTTTTAGTAATTTGACATATTCTTGTGTTATTGTTTACTCATCATAATAAATCGAGATATGACTCTAGCACCACTGCTATTTGTTGGCAAGGACAAAAGATTGCGTAGTGAAAATCCTGTCAAGTTCTACCAACTTTATATATACGAACACTTAACACACATTTACCATTGAGTGCCACGTTTGTCGTGTTGGTTGCAAACACACCTGCGGATCGGGAGGTCTTGGGTTCAAATCTCTCGCGCACTATTGGATTTTTATAATTTAGATTTTATAGTAGTAGCTCGGAGCTAGGATATTTACCCGATGTATGGCATTAAGTTCACCATCTATTCCATAGAGAGAAGTAAACGTAACTGGTGAAACGTGGGTGGGTATACATTCCTCTGCCTACCTCTTCTAAGATTACAGGCGTGATATTACATTTTCAAACATTTACCATAACGTATAGGTCACCTTTGTATTTTAATTATCTTAATTATAGTCGTAATCAAGAACCCCTGGATAATTACACTGTTAGCCACGAGCCTCCTGTCAGAGTTAGAAGGTCATACATACATACAGGTATACATACCTATATGTAGCTTAGTTTACTTTTTAAAATTTCTTCAGCCCTGATAACGGAATTAATTCATTTGAAAAAAATATCTATTCAAAATGGTAATGAAGCTCACTAAAACACATGTCCCAAATTAGTCATTCCAAATTTATTTTAAGACAAAATTAATCACACTCCCGGAACGATGTGTCCTTAACATATAAGTTTATGATATCAAGGCTATGTATAGAATTATAATAACACGTCAATATAGTTAATTAGAGCGAACTGCCTGTTGGTGATGTTGCCGAATGATTATCAAACGATGATCAAACTAATAATAATGTACATAAATTAATCTATTAATCCGCCCTTGGACATCGTGGCCAACTATGACCTTGATTCTACTCATTCTGACAAAACATCCGTGTTCAATAGTGATACGACAAGAGGGTTGATGACGATGAAAGTGACTCCAAAATATAACACGTTAAAAACATAACTTCACCCCTTTCCTTCACGTTTCACCAGCTGCTGCCTCGTTGGTCGTGTTGGTCGCAAGTATGACTGCCGATCGGGAGGTGGACTGTGGAGGTCCTGGGTTCAATTCCCGGATCGGCCACTACTAAATTTTTCAAATTTAGATTTTCTAGTATTGGCTCGGAGTTTGGATATGTGCCTTGTGTATGACAATAGGCTCACCACTAATTCCATAGTGGAACGTAAACGTAACTGGTGAAACGTGGGAGTGTTCTACATTCCTCTGCCTACCTCTTGGGGGATTACAGGCGTGATGTTACGTTAACCAGTTTCGTTTACGTCCCACTAAAGTTTAACATAATGCACATTATGTACCTATGTTGCTCCGCGACGTGTGTCAATAGCGTATTAAAAAATGTGTTCGGTGTGCGTCATAGAAATAGCAAGAAACAGCATGTTCAATTAGCAACAGATATTTGAATAATGACCACAAGTACTTCTTATGTTTGGGTGTAAATAAGTATTTCGTACATACTTATCTACATACATAGTACAAGAATCGTATGGTTAACAGTACCACAAGCTTTGCCTACTTTCGGATCAAACGGCCACATGAAAGAAGAGTTAATTCTGTTTATAGTATATAGGAATTTTATCAGCCTCTTTGCCATTCCACCGTTTGTACACAGCGCGACAGTTTGAACACGACACGACATATAACAACATTGTGAATAAATCTACCCATCGATTGGAGAGTTCTATACAGTTCTTTAAAGTAATACTATCTATCAATCCACACCGAATCATTGTGACAGGCTATAGTCTTAATAGTCTCATTTTGAGACGTGCTTTGTGTCTACAAAAACATCATAAAACACTTGATTCTTTAAATAATTAGTAGCGACACCATTTAGTTCATTACGTAACGACATTTGCGCTAATATGAACACAAGGACAGCTACGAATCTCATGCGAAATGATTCACACGTACATCGCAATTAATAAATATTGATACATGTAAATTATTACTGTCGAATTAATAAGCTATAAAATTATACAGATAACTATAATATTTAACACGGTTGTAGCCGATTGACTCATGTATTATGTAAAGTTTAAGTTTAAGAGTTCAAGATTACTGACTCAAGGGGTGGGACAAAGTCAACAAACAAGTATAATATGATTACGTGGATGTTTATTTTCGTCATTAATGTCCGTTGTACTTCATCATCCTCATTATTTCACTGTTTTTATGATTTCACTGTTTAACACAATACATGTAGGATAGATACAGTTTAAATAAAATTAGTCACGTTATGGTACAGTGTGGGTAATAAAAAAGTAAAATGGTTTGATTACAATGGTTTGACAAGAACATCATATGATATATAGGAATATTACAAACATGACCGAGTACCACAATAATATTGGTATTTTCAGTACAATATTGGAATACATAGGAATTCACATGATAGAATGAAACAATAATATTGGTAACGCCCAGTGATATGCCCAATGATATATATCCCCAATGATATCTCCACTAATGGAGATCCAATGACGACATGTCGACACCATCGGCCTTACTGTATATATCTGGGGCTATCCCAGCTGTTTTAAATTGCCGCCTCAAAGACGATTATCGGCATTTACATTTACTAAGCGACTATGTATTCATTCGAAGTCAGAGCTCAGACACACAACTGTACGAATCCAATAACGCGTTTCGTTATAATTCGGAATTGTAACTAAAAAATCGAAAATCTTTCACTCACGACAAGGATTAACGACTAACTCCAATCATATAATTTTAACTCCAGCGTATTGAAGCCTCCCGCTAAGATAACAATTCTTGCTTTAAATGTAGAATAAAGGCGATAATACATCGAGTGAAGGTATCCTATGTATCCTATCCTCGAATTTAGGTGGACGAAACTTTAATTATTTCGTTATTTCTGAAGCAGTTCCCAAACTAATGTTAGCATGACGTCAAATCTACAAGCCATCTATTGAACACCATGGGTGATATTATTATATCTGCAGTAGTAAAGCGACGCCCGCTAAGGTCCACTTGGCGGGTTTGTCCTTGGTCTTGAGGTTGAAGGTCCACACGTACGTGGGTCCTCGCGTACGGGTCTTGTAAACCGGGCATTCGTACATGTTTCGGAGGTCCTGTTTGTCTTGAGTTATAGCCTGCAATTATTTGTTATTTAAAATTAATCATCCAAAATGATTGAGTAATGCATTATTAGCAGTAATTATGTAGATATAAAAATAATATATGATGAGATGCATCTCTCTTCACCCCCTATCCTGCGCTAATCTCACAATTTGAATATTACAATTTGAATACGCAGAATTTGAATTCGCACAAATGTTAAAATATTTAAATTTTTGTATTGAAAACAGTTGATCGAACTCCATGAAAATAAGCTTAATTATAAGTAAAAACATTACAATTCGTAGTAACGAATATTAATATAAATTTTCAGGAACCAAATATGTAGTCCAATCAACAAAGTACGGTGAATAATAAAAAATCCAAACTAACCCGGACATTGATGACGGGCATCGGCGGGAAGAGTTCCTTGAGACGCGAGTCCATGATGATGCCGGCCTGCACGTCCCAGCGCGCGCCCTCCATCAGCAGGCCGTGCACGTAGGCGCCGTCGCCCGGCGCCGAGCGCGAGTCCGCTATGCTGTCATCAAGTAATTAGCCGTCTAGCAACGTTTACATACTAAAAATGTGTAATTGATTAAGGGAATGTTGCTCTGATAAAAAAATTACTAATTTCATTTATGGGTTAAAATTAATACTTTTATTAGTATTATTAGATTGTTATCGATTAATATAATAATTAAAATATTTCTTTATTAATTAAATACTGTGGAAAAAGTTAACACTGTAGATAACGTTCGCTAATTAGGATAAATGTTATAAGAGTGCTCCATTGTACATATATATATGTAGTTGTTTGCTTATCGGAGACTGAGGAAAGGGAGCTTTAGTACACATAATTATGCCCATAATTCTAACGTCAGGCGGCGGGGTGAGGATCGCAGAGCACAGCTGCTTCACATACCACTTAGGTGCTGCTTACTTGCTGCCCTTATGCGGCTTAGGATACCATGATAACAAAAGATATCATGTTAGTATAGAAAGTATTAATATAAGCATTGTCTAAAATTGTTATTCAACTATGTATTTAATTGTATACACGAAAAATTACAAACAGCTAGAGATGTATGTTTAATGTTTTCATCTAGTTATGATGTAAATATGTATTAATCAACTCAGACGACTAACTCTATAAAATTGTCGTCGCGGATGTTTTCCGATTCACACAGTGCATTAATAATTTATAATTGCAAACTACGAATAAATTCCTTGTTAAAACTGAGTATGTCTGAACTGTCCACTAAAATAAACATTAAAAACGTGAGATATTAAATTAGTTTCCGTTGAACACCGGTAATGAATTTAAATTTCAAAACCTCTAAAACCTTGACATACTTCAATTAAATAAGCACCGGACATTCCACATTTTAATTCCAACACATACCTAAGCATACCAGTTGAGGTGAACGTAATATATAACATCAAGCCCCTACTTCTTAAGGACTAGGTAGGATTATGTAAGTTATACGTCTTATAGAACAGGGGGTAAGCCTATTGTCATATACCTGACAAAATCCATTTGACACAAATCAATTAATAGGTAATCACCTAGTAGGTATTCTGTACTTTGATTTGAAGGAAAATAACTTGAGAATATTATAAATACTTGATATACCTACTAGTGAATGGTAGCAAAACCATACAAATTTATAAATGCGTAACATTATGCCTGTAATCTCCGAAGAGGTAGGCAGAGGAATATAGAACACTCCCACGTTTCACCAGTTACGTTTACGTACCACTATGGAATAAGTGGTGAGCCTATTGTCATACACCGGACACATATCCAGACTGCGACCACTACCTACTAGAAAATCTAAATTAGAAAAATTTAGTAGGTAGTTCCCGACTCGGAAATCAGACCCAGGACATCCCAACCAGTAGTCGCACATGCAACCAACACGACCAACGAGGTTGTCAAGTTTATAAATTAACCAAAAATGTGAAAAAAAATGAATACAATTACATATAAGTATTAGAATCATTTAAGTCCTTTTATTTCTAACGTGAACCTATTCATGATAGTGCACAGTAATCAAATACTATACATATCTTAAATAACACAAATCGTAAAATACACAAATACCCATGTGGTATATTAATTTAAAGCATCCGTACATTCTATCATACAATTATAATCAATCTATCATCATAATTAGTCAATCAATTATCAATAAGTCGTTGAAATAAAAAATATAAAATCAAATTGTTTTTCACAATCCTATTTATATATATTTTATAAGATAAACATACGTGAAGTCTTCCTTCATCTTCTTGGTGACATCGCACTGTAGGCACATCTTGTCGAGAGGCAGCTCGTAGCGTCGCGCCGTGCTCTGCATGATGGCCGTGAGAAGACTTTGTGGATTGAAGAATCCGGCCAGCCACACTGATACTGGCAACTGGGAAAGTTTGCAATAATCACTCAACTTAAAGAGTTCCCATAATTTGTAGAAATAGCAGAGCCCGCTTTCAATGTAAGTACTTACACACATCCAAAAACCCAGCTATTAATATTATGAAATTAAAAAAGAAAATCTACGCTAAATACAAAGTCAATTATTTCAAATGACTCAATGATTACACAATAATTACGGTGAAAGTAACAATAATGTAATCTTCATACAGAAATTATTATATAAAATTTGCGTTTAAAATTATTTCTGTCATTTGTAGACGTATGTACCTACATTAAGCATAATTAATTTAACAAAAAATACAAAGTACTATAAGTTATATTAAAATAGTTTTCCTTACAACAAAATCAGTGGCCCAAGTTTCCAACTCTCGAAGGCGCAGAAGCAAATCAACGAACCAGGCCGAGAGACCGAGCAAGGAAGGGTATGCTCTGTTTGCCCAAATCGCTGGTACCTGAATTAATGCATAATTGTTATTGTTTTTATAAACGTAACATCAATGTAACATCACTTTTTATTTATGTTTATAAATTTATATTTATAAATAAGCTTAAAAATCTCATCATGTTAGATTTCAATCAGTGCTTCTGTGTCCAACTAAAAACAATCTTTTGTTCGTTTCTAATTAAGTATTCATCTATATGTCACATAAAAATAGTCAGTACTTAGCCTTACAATAGGTAAAAACAGCCTTACCTGATCCAGAAACAAGGCGTTTTCTAAGTCTTCCATATCCGACGTAATTGTCAGTTCGCCCTAGAATAAACAGTTTTTAAATTACGCATCTATAAATTAGCTACATTATTTAGTAGATATTCTAGTCATTGTTTCGCGGTAATCGTACTAAATTCAATTTAAGTTATTCCTATATAAAAAGTTTAAACAAAACTAGAACATATTCCGAACTACGCTTATTTCACCTTCAACCCTAAATCTAATTCTTTCAAGGACCGTTTCATCTCGCCCGTCAAGTGATTCATTCTCTCGCACTCCTGGAAGGCGACTATCACATACGGTGTCCGTTCCTCCACCTTGCCCATAATCTCCACCATGTTAAATTCTTCAGGCAGTTTTTCCATTATTTCATCCAGCATTTGCTTTACCTAAAAAATATTATAAATTAATTTTATTCCGATTAAGCTTTATTTATTTTGTTTCATTTGTTTTTGTACATTATTTCGTTCTTACTCTCGAATGTTTATTATAATTTTTGTTTCAATGTAAAATATGTAGATAGCAAAACGTTACTTTTTGTCTGTAAGACGACTATAATTAATACTTTGTGTGTATGTTTGTAATCGTTTGTAATATTTGTATGATGTATTTTATTATATGTTATATTAAATGTAGAAAAAATTGCACAAACCTTATCCTCTCTAGTAACAGTAGATGTGCCGGACGCTTGCGCATCCCTTGGTTGCATTTCAAATATCGTTCTGAACAAGTTTTCAGAGGTCGTTGTCAAAAACCCTATTTCCGCGTTCGGGTGTAAACCGTACAGATAAGGCGATTCAGCTGGCATCGCATCTTCTATGTACTGGTGGTAGCCAGAATAATCGGTGTTGGGAGGTGCAGGAAAACCCGGCGCTAAGTGCAGTTCTCCGTCTACCTATAGTTATTTTTTGTGAAGAAATAATATCACAATATAACTCAAAGTCACACAATAATGTTACATTTAAATTAACAAACGAAAGTAAAGTAACATTTACCAGATCAGGCTGCATCAATTCTTCTAAATAGGCGTTACAAAGTCGACGATCCCAATCGTCCGTGATATGTCCTCCATACATGATTTCACCAAAGAGATACCTTAGGTCTTCCCATGGCACTTTAGAGTTAGCTTCCAAGTAGTTGTACAGCACAAACACGCTTATTGTAAGATCTCCTACAAAATTACAATCCGTAATAACGTCACATCACGCATGTAATCCCCAAAGAAGTAGGCACAGTATTTTATTACAAAATCACAACGTTTTCGTATTAATTTGTATTGTGTTTTATATTAACAAAAATACAATCTTTTTAACAATTAAAGATACTAAACCAACATTGATGAATTTTTGTTTTACGTTAACTTTACTAACCAACATTGAAGGGATAAATTTTATTCCAGCCTTGTGGTCCGAACTTCCTCCTCTCAGCCACAACGGCATGAAAATAGCAAAGGGAGAATAATATAGCTTTAAATTCTGCTTCCTTGCCACACATTTCCAACGTTTCTTGATTGAAATTGTCCAGAGCTTTATGAAGATTAGCCTAAAAATATCACACCTGTAATATATCTTAGCTTCGTAATATCGAATCGAATCAATAGACATACAAAATAATCGAACGAACATTATTAATTCCATCCTGTTCTAATAACTTAATCCTACCTGCATCCCTGTTGGAGGCTCGTTAGTTATTTTAATACTTGACTCTAATATCCCTTGTGGTATGATATGTGCGGCCGGAGTGGCGGCAGGTTCAGCGGACATGAACAAACGGAAATCCTTGTGACAACCATAAGCAAAACTTTCCATCTTTTTCTCCAGACTTGGCAGCCATTTCTTGACAAGGTGAATATTCTACGGAGTTGTATTTATTTATAAAACAGGTTTATTTATTTATAAAACAGCAAGCGTAAATCTATATAATTATTGTAAACGTAAGTCAAAAACGTCATTTTGTAAAGCGCAAAATTTTACCATTATAAGTAAAATAGGATCCAAATGATACCCACCTGCAGCACTACCCAGTGACCTTTACCTAAGGCTTCGTCCATCGCTTGCTCAGCCACCACTTCCTGCCCTTGGCCCAAGGATACATTATGGAAGTTTGCGCTATCAGCTGTGAATCCCATAACTTTCCCCAATGCTTCCACATCTTTTAATGGGTTAACTCCGGGTGATAAGATGAAGAATATCGGTGTAGTAGGGCTGGTCTCTTCAAATGATTTACTAAACTCGACTGTTCTGTTTTCAACATATTTTGAGCCCATTTTTTCTTCTATGTATGCTCTATAATAAAATTAACATGTAAATTATGCTGGTATAAAAAATTATCATAATTAAAATTAAATTTTATAATGTAACTTCACGCCTGTAATCCCCGAAGAGGTAGGCAGAGGAATGTAGGACACTCCCACGTTTCACCGGTTACGTTTACGTCCCACTATGGAATAGGTGGTGAGCCTATTGCCGTACACCGGGCACATATTCAGATTCCGAGCTATTACTGGGAATTTCAAGCTAGCGAGCCAAGGAACACTTGACCGATCGTTGCGCTTGCAACAAGGCAGTCGAGTCATGGCAATACATACAATGTATCATACATTGTATAAAACATTAACACATCGAATAAAAAAATTACAGGAACAGGACAAATATCTATCTATATTTAGCGGTTGTAATTTATATTGCAATACTGATAATTATACTTCCGTGGAATCGTTCCATCGGAATGTTAATAATATAATCTGTAGTCCAACCAATTTTTTATCTGCATTGTGTAATACGATAATGCAGTTTGACTTTTAGGGAAAAATTAATTTTATAGTTCAATGTGCAAAAATAATATTATTGAAGGATTATTAGTACAGCAAAATAAAGAATATTTCTGGCGCAAAAGAGTTTTATTCCACGAACAATTATTATAATGGTGCATGAGATTGACACGTGAAGAGAAGAAGAAGAGAAAGTGCTGCCACTGAGCGGAAGTGACAAAAAGAGAAACTAATTTGATTGCGTTCCATTTCCATTAATTACTATTAATTTAAATTCATCCTTACCTAAAACTTCACCCATACCGATGAACACGCCAGACAAGCCGACCAGCTGCTTGGCGTTCTCGCCCATCGCCAGCGTGAACCCAATGCTGGGACTGTACACGCCACTGAAGAACGACAGCTCCACGCCTTTGAATAAACATACAACATTAACATAATTTATTCAACGAGTACGCCACGTCAGCCAGGATACAGACATTTGGCGCTCGGTGTGCTCTGCGCACCACGTAGAGGACATGGCGTGATGATATAATAATAATATTTATAAAATACATTTTTTTAAACGTCCTTTACCATAACCATAATTCCAGTCATTCCTTTATCTTTAACTACAAAGATTTATTAATTTATCAAAGGATAAAACTAAATGCAGTAAGAATTATATCGAAAGCGGTATCTACTCATACCTACATCTAACATCATTGACCCTTTCATCATTCCACTCCTTGATTCTGATCTGCCCTTAGTATAAAGTGACAAGGCCACACCACGCCAAGCTGGCCAAGTGTGGGGTGGCTCACTGCACAGCACACACATTATAATATTAAAATGTTACAACTGCACGAGATAATAATGTTCATTCATTTTAAATTTCAAATTCTCTAGGTGAATACATTCAAAAAACTAATAAAACATCCGTTGTAATTAATTATGTTTGGATAAACGTATACACAATGTTTGTTAATTTCTTACTAAATGACATCATTCATATTAATGTTACATATAAATATTTTCATATCATTAATATTAATAGTTGAATTTGTATACTGGTTATGGAAAATACGACCTTACCATTGATAATAATAAACGTAAACGTAACTTCACGCCTGTAACCTACGAAGAGGTAGGCAGAGGAATTTATTACTCTCCCACGATTCACCAGTAACGTTTACGTCCCACTTATGGACTAGGTGGTGAGCCTATTGCCATACACCAGGCGCGTTTCAGGACTCCGAGCCACTACTAGAAAATCTAAATTAGAAAAATCCAGTAGTGCCCGACACGGAAGTGAACCCAGGACTTCCCAACCGGCAGTCGCGCATGCAACCAACACGACCAACGAGGCAGTCAATTGGTAATAACGTATATTAAAAAACGTGCCAAGGTGTCTTAAGAGGCGACTAAACCCGGGGTTGGCAGATCGTGCGGCGCGGTGTGGCCGCCTGCGGGCAGCAGCGTAGGTGTTGCTAAAGGCTGTGCTCTGCGATTCACAACCCGCATTCCCAACGTAGGGATTATGGACATAACCCCTCAAGGGAGGCCTCTGCCCAGCATTGGACTTAAATAAACTAATGGTGATAAACCGTGTTTATGAAAACGCTTGTAGGAATATGGTAAAGAAAACTAGGAATCCATATATTGAAGTAGTATTGCTTTCAAGATATAATATTGATGCCCTTGTAAGAAGATGTAGGAAAAACTACAAATCTATAAAAAGTACTTCGTTACTGAGCTATACTTTCTCATAGACGTCTTTACTTATACAATAAATCTCGTAACTACCAAGACGCTAACGTGACCGGTGACGGATCGACTCCAGGAAGCAAAATATAACTCGCTAAAGTTAACTAAACACCTCGGTATGATGGCGTTAGCTGTATAAAAATCATTTACTTCTTTTTATCTTATTGTATTATCTTATATAATTTCATTAGATAACTAAATTACTTTAAGTTGATGGAAACAGATGGCAGGAGGGGAAGTTCGTTTGTCAATGTCAAGTTGATTTCTGCGTATTGTAAATCTATTTCTGTTAACATTTCGCCAACAAAGTTACAATAAGGAAGTGTTAAATAGCACGCGGTCTCCGTTACAAGTTATAATTGAACACATAATGGCCATTGGTTGCGAAGTGTTTATACAAGGTAACTCGGCTCGATGTAATTATTAACAGATTAGCCGAGACAGCTTACCTCTCGTAACTGTCACTTTTGTTCCTATTTAATCTGTCGAAGTTACGACATCGTTGCAGCAGCGTTCTCATTTTAAAGTGGTTTTTTTTTTTCAAAAATAGTATGGTAATGTTTTAATTAATTTGGTAATACATTTTGACTTCATTATTTAGATGTTACTGTTGAATTTATAATAGATTTTTTTTTTAAATTTATTGTCGAACTATTTTTAGTTTTTTATTCGCGTATAATCCCCGAAGAAGTAGGCTGAGGAGTGTAGTAGGTACACTCCCATGATTCACCAGGTATCTATACCGAGTTATTTCCCGGTTTTTAATCAAATTAATTTTAGATTTTGTACTCGAACGATCAGAATTTACTACCAAAATTATTTTCTCGATCATATTAAAATCCTACGAGTCAATGAAACACAATCGCATCACCCCGAATAACCTTTGACACATGGAATGAACTTGAATGTCCAATTTCAAAACAGCTCATATCTTTATACGTCCAATGTAAAGGTCATGATAAAGTCAGTCCGAAAATTTTTGTTGTAATATAAGGAAAGTGAAATGATACATATGTCCTCACCCGTATAGATAAAAGTGGCACTCAATAACATCATGTCCCTAGTACAGAACAGCCTCAAGGCGCCCTTAAACGCTTCCATGGGACCTTCCGGTTCATGGCTCACCATTTCGCTCTGAAAACCAATAAAATAAAACCCACGATTATTTTGTGCTCATATCGACCTTTGGAAATAAAAAATCATTTACATTGGGTTATTTATAGCAATAAAACTTTTAACGACTCGCCTTGTCCAGGAACCTTCCAAGCATTTTATACGTCATAAATTTTTGTTTAAACAATACGACTCGCACATAAACAAAGCTATTAAAATATAAGCCAATGTGCTTATGGTATATTTATATCAGATACAAATTTGACAGTGTTTTAAATATATTATGTAGCGAGTCAAATCGAAACAAGAGTTCATTGAAGTTATTTTTTTTGCATTGTTTTTGAACAATGCGATTAATTCAAAATCATTTTGAAACCGGTCTCCTTAGTCATCACGGGCGCGGGGGTTCTGAACTTGGAACAATTTAACAGTAC
>DWFO01003220.1:0-12583 GCA_018246595.1 Mimoniades nurscia nurscia | reverse complement strand
AGCGCGCGCACCGGCTGCCGGAGTGGGGCCGCTGTCAGCAGGGGCAAGAATAGGCTGATGATGGAAACCGAATGAGTCATAAAATTATTGAAACACTCACAACATTCCGAGATCCCTCCTCCGCACACTGACAGTGCTTGGACAGCTGCACCCATATGTCGGGTATAAAGGGTCTAAGGGCTTCCACACCCTCAGGTGTGCAGGATTCGCATGAGATGATCTGTAAGAACACACAATACAAAACACTTATATACACACGAACATTTATTTAAACTTATTGTAACCACAGATATGTTATTATCTATAATAATAATAAGTATTCTTGAAATCGAGAACTTATGAATTTCAATGAAATTTTCCTCCCGTAAATACGTATGTAAAAGTTAATCACAATAATATATGGTTATACATAACCTAAGCTAATTTGTTAATTAATAAATCATAATATAAAGGTGTTTAAATATATAAAAATTTATGATTTTCTGCATATGAGATTTACATAATTATGATCCACGAAGCATACGAATCAGATACGTATAAAGTACTTTCAAACCTCTCGGAGCGAATGCAGGAGCAGATACTGTCGCTTAGGCTGCGCCTCTATCTCGCGTAGGATGAAGGGCAGGAACTCGGGCAGATTACCCACTGCCACTGAGCCTAGAGCGTAGCTTGCCGCAGATTTCACCTCCTCAGATGACGGCGTAAATGAGTTCAAAAGCACTTCCTTCAGGTTCGGGATTGAGCTTAAGTCTCTGAAATTAGTTAATCAATCAATAAATCATCAGAAAATGGGTTAAGTTATCGCGAGATATATCGCTATAATATAGATATAAAGCCAGTGTATATTGAAAAGGTAGTGTATATTGAAAAGCTAGTGTATATTGAAAGCTAGTGTATATTGAAAAGCTAGTGTATATTGAAAAGCTAGTGTATATTGAAAAGCTAGTGTATAATGGAAGCTAATTAAAGAAAAAATGTGGACGCACAGATGGCGGCCGATCTCGGCCAGCGCCAGCAACGCGAACATGTGGTGCGAGTCGGAGGGCGGCTGCTCGGCGTCGCGCAGGAAGCCGCGCACCACGTCCAGCGCCTCGGCGCCGCCACACACCACCACCGCCGCCACGCACTTGGCCAGCGAGTGGTACGCCTGCGCACAGCGGTACTTCCATCATACTTTATCAAAATTTCTTTTACCACTACAAAAATATTACAACACTATGTTTTTATTACATTATTTTGCCGATATAATGCCCGTTTTTCTTGAACTTGAAATTCCTAATAGCGATTTGGAGTTTGGACTTGCATTCGGTACATAAAAAAAACTTAGCTCCCATTCCTTGATGGGATCGTAAACATAACGATTGCAGCGTGGGAATGTACTCCTCGGGCTCGTCATGTGGGCGAGGGGCGGCGCGTGTACCTGCTTGATGTGGTGCGCGGAGGCCTGCGGCGCGGCGTGGTCGGGCGCGCGCTGCACGGGCGCCACCAGCAGCGCCAGCAGCTCGCGCCGCGAGCAGCCCGGCACGCCGGCGCGCACCAGCGCCGACAGCACGCCCAGCATGGCGCGCAGCGCGCCGCCTGCGCGCCGCACCACCGCGGGTGTGAGAGCGAGCCGGCCGCGATCGACCGGCCGTAGGGTGACGCAACGCTAGCCCCATACGGGAAGCCCAGCTTATGAATTAAAATTAAGAGACGACGTCGATTCAATCTCTAATTATTATCTTCTGGTTTACAAACAAATCATATGTTCAGTAATTTAATTAAAGATAATTGTTACCACACAATATCAGCAATCAACCATAAAGAGACAGCAGTGCCTTAGAGCAGGGCGAGCCAAGGTGAGTGTGAGCCACAGGACGGCGGACACGGGAGAGCACCTTGCAGCAGCGGCGAGTTGGCGAGCGCGAGGATGTTGGGCGTGAGCGCGTGCGTGGCGTCGGGCGAGAGCGCGGCGGGGCAGCGCTCGCAGGCGCGCCGCAGCAGCGCCAGCGCCGTCTGCGCGCAGTGCAGGTCGGCCTCGCTCACCAGCGTCGGCACCTCCATCAGCACCTGCGCGCGGCTCCTTCGACTACTGCGCCGCGACACATTGTGCGCCCGCCTCGTTGCTCGATTCTCTACTATTGGATTTTTCTAACTAGAATTTCTAGTTAAAATTTCTAGTAATGAATCGAAATCTGTATTTTTTTTCTCCGTGAATGGCAATAGACTCACCCCCTATTCCATCCTAAAACATATAAGCACAGAGTGTACTACTGAATGACTGAATACTAAACTCTCGCAATTTCTGTGCATTTCGAGAATATATTTTGAGTAATCTTACCTTACTCAATAATTCTATACTAATTGCATGACTGTAATTCTCCACGAGCGTATCCAATAGCACCAATGTGGACAATTTCAAAGCTCTCTGATTCTTCCTCAAAAATGACCCCAAGATTGGAACTGCGTCAGACTGTAATAAACGGACATTCCATTAATAGTGAAATATTTGATAATAATATTTAGATAAAAATTCAATAATAATATTTAATAAAAAAATACTTTTAAAGCACTTCTTAAAATTCGATCGTAACACATCAAATGTTAAATTTTAACTTTATTGAGATTCTTATGGCAAATAGTAAATCTCTATAAGTCTCTTCTTGGTGCAATACAACAGAGTACAGAGAAAGTCTATGCCCAAACAGTAGGTAACCCATAAACTGTCTTTTGCCATATTAAATATGAATTTTAATTTTCTGCACACCTCCGCTATATAAACTTTGACTAGGCCGCATTTTACACTCCTCATTGCACATCATTATTAAAGAAGAGTGCAGTGATTTATGTTCACATATTAATATATAGATAAAATATTTACTTTACGATATAACATAATATATATATCGTAGATGTATTATTACTTCACATACGTACCAATATGGGCCTCAGATCGATTCGTAGCGGCGACGACGCTATCTTAGTCAGAGCCTTGACGGTCGTCAAACGAGTGATCTCATTTCGTAGCCTCTCCAAGAATATTGGCAGACATACGGGGAGCTCATTCTGTAAATATATCATAAATAGATCAAAATATAAAAGAAATTATTACATATATACAAATCCTGTTCAGTTAATTACCGAAAACTAAATAACAACAAAGGAATATACACGTTACTGACCTGTAAATAATCACCAAAATGGCACAACAGTTGGCCACAGGCCGCGATGGCCCTCTCCTTGACTTCCTGGTCCATGTCGGTGGCCCGCAGCCTCACCAGCATGCACTCGTACATCATGGGAATGAACTTTTGTAGTTCCTGAGGGGGAGGCTCCACGTGGACTTTTTCGCCTTCTATTGTTTGTACATTATCTAAAAATACATGGTAACACGTAAATAATAACAATGTGGATGTATTTTAAAGATTCCATTTCATTTCTTCGGGTATGAACAAGTTACAATAGTATGTTTTACTATTTTTCTTAAATTCCTTTAAGCTTTACGACAAATGTGTTAGTTATACATAATCAGAACAACGTAATATTAGTTACAGTAACTGTAACATTAGGTTTAAGTAAGGTACGAGGAGGTACAAAGGGCGCACGTACCGAGCGGGCGCATGACCTTGACGAGGTGCTGCAGCACGCGCAGCGCCTCCGCCGTCACCTTGTAGAAGGGGTCGCGCACGGCCGCCAGCGCCGCCGGCAGCAGCTGCGCCGCGTGCGCGCGCACGCCGGCCTGCCCGCGCACCAGGCACGACATGAACATCAGCGTCTCGATCTTCATCGACGACGACGTGCCCTTGTCGCTGTTGGCCGCCGCCGTCAACAGTACACGTTACTGGTACATTCCACTTGTGCTATATTGTCATGTACATGTTTTTTAACCGACTAGAAGGAGGAGGTTTCGTAAGAACGAAAGAAACGCCTACAAATGTCTAATAGCAAAAAAAATTGAAAGTACTCTTACGATTAAAGTATAATATTAACACTACGATAGCCTCCGGTACATTTATCTAGAGAGACACAAATGGTGCAATAGGTGTAGGGCGTGTAGTACAATGAGTGCTAACGTGAGAGCGGGCGTGAGCGCGGCGATGACGCGCGCGGCGTGCTCGGCCAGGCAGCCGGGCGCCGCCGCCAGCAGCTCGCGCAGCAGCGCCAGCGCGCACGCGCGCGCGCGCACGCTGCGCCCGCGGACCACGCGCAGCGCGCCGCGCACGATGCCGCCCACCTGCGCCGTGCGCACACCTTCACCACTTCACACTATACTTATGAACTTTTGCACGACCATTCCACTGAGATTGTTATATTTTAATAGTCAAACGAACAAGCAGATAGTAAGAAATGAAACATTCGATTTTAGTATTAACAACACATGTGACTAAATTAAAAAAAAAGCGTAAACGTTTGACCTCGTCTTCATTCACCCTTTTCTTTTCACCCTACATACAGTAAAGACAAAATAAGTTTCGTTTATTATGATTAATCTTCCCATACCCGCTGGTAGAGCAGCGCTTGCGGCGAGTTGTCGTTGACCGCGATGGGCAGCTGCAGCGCGGGCGGCGGCCGCGTGGCGCGCAGCAGCGCCGTGTACGCGCTCAGGATGTCGCACTTCACGTTCTCCTCGCGCTCTGGGGATTACTCTCATACCAACACTACGAACTATCTCATTAACCACTACCTTCAAAGTAAATTGAGAGAATGAATAAGAGAGCTACAGTGGTAGGAGATAGGAAGGTGAAAATTAAGTACAAGCATTTCAATTACGTTCACATAGAAAATAAACTGTTAGTCCATAACATCAACAAATTTAGTCATTTTATGCTTCATTAAGGCGAATCTAATAATAAACAATGAATTGTCTCCACATTTTTTTCAGTACCATTAATAAGGAATGTAGCTCTTTAATGTAGAGTGCCATAATATTCGTCATCACAAACAAATCAACAAAGATATATATAATGAAGCGACTAATATTATCAATCAAGTGTAAATCACCTTTAAAGGTGGTATATTATACAAAACGAAATAGTACAAAAATACGTACAAATAGTACGAAATAGTACAAAAATACGTACAAATAGTACGAAATAGTACAAAAAAGTACTAAAAGAACATGTTCAAACTTGAAACCTTTGAATCGAGCAATTAACGCTGGCGAAACCGTCTGATACAATTCTGGCAGCAGTTCGTGACGCGTCGATATCACTGACTCCAGACATTTCGCGGCTGCTCGTCTCACCTGCCACAAAAGTGTAATATTATTGTCACATATGAGCCACATTAGCTTAAGAAATAAGTAGAGCTAATTATATAGAGAATGGAAAAAACTTCTTGTTTTTTATTGCAATTAAACTTTTCTAATCTAAGATACGAAAAATTTATAAACTTAATGCTAAATATATGTACATATATACATTAACCACTATTTTTAACAAAAATAATAGTAAACCTTTTATACAGTACATTATTAAACGCAGCAGTTACTGAATGTGCAGTATTAATTTCGTATATATCATTATTATTATATTGTCACGCCAAGTCCTTTAAGGGGTAGAAAGGCAGAGAACAAATTTAAGACAAGAATAAATTTTAGCATAGTTCAACTATCTTACCTTCCAAGACATATCATCATCATCTGAATACTCTTCTGAATCAGACTCTGGGTCCACTTCAGGTTCCAGTGTCTCGTCTTCCATCTCTTCATCCTCACCACCGCCGTTCTCTTCGTCCTCGTAGTTGTAGTTGGGATCGTATGTGATCATTTTCAGGCATAGATCGATAATCTAGTTAGAAAATTTTAATGAGATATTGAATGTATTGTGTAACATAAATCAAAATATTTTAAATCTACATCACACCTATAATCCCCGCAGAGATAGGCAAAGGACTCATTGTCAGATAAACATAATACAGTCCCACATTTTACTAGTTACATAATTATTGTTTTTGTAACTGTTTGCTAAAAGTTATTAATACAAGCTTCACAGGAAATGTGGCCCTGGCAACTGAATTAATAAGATAATAAATTAATGTTAATAATTATAAGGATATACATATACACTCAGTTCATTTGTAATTTCTGCTTGGTTGATGCATTATCCTGAAGTATTATGGATAATAGCACTTAAAACTTACAGTAGGAATATGAGGTTGGACCTCCTTAGGACACTTAAGTACGAAAGCCTCGAGCGCCTGCAAACAATGTTCACGCAGCTCTTCATCAGGGTCTGTAGAGTGCTCCAACACCTGTGGAGCCACTCTCCACAATTGTTCCCCAAATCTGTGTCCAGCTTGGCGGCTAAAATGTTGAAAGCCCAATAATAATTAAACTGTTAAAATTTCCAGCTTAATACCAGTTGAAAATCATTAATAAGGATTTCATTAGAATTTTAAATTGCTCATAATATCTTGTGCAGATGGTGTGATTCACTAAATTTTAATACTCAATTTAATCACTAAATAGGAAATGTTTATTTTTGCACTACTATAAAGTCAAATTATATTACTATTGGATGTACATATATGCTTTTGTTTGAATCATCAATAATAATTTGTGCCTAAACAATTAGCGGAAAAGTGGAAGTTTACACATAAAGATAACACATTTAGGAAATGGCTAGTGGACACTTAAAATAGTTATAACATTACATTTGGTAATGATGATACAATTGGCAATCAAAAAAATTATGGGCAGGCTTTTTATTTCATTTATTTTAAAATTAAACTAGAGAACTATCTCTTACCAGACTGATGCAATACATTGAATGTGTGTGCGGCTGACATTAGCCGAAGTAGATGTGCTCAGACCCTCCAGCAGGTGATCAATTAGCTTATTGTAAAGGTTTGCATTGCAGGACATTACTAGATGTGACAATGCAACTATGGTACGCTTGCGGACAGCCTGCAAAAACAATTTATGTATGTAACAGGATTTAAATGGGCCATGCAAATTACACAAGGTAAAATACAATGACAAATGATCTAATGTAAGTAAGTCATAATTAAGACTAACATAGTTTGTTTTGTTTACCTGACGTGGAGAAGCAAGCTGGGGTAACAGTGAACTTAATAGCATCGGATGGAAAGCAATCAACAGCCCCCCAAACCTACTCAATAAATCAGCTAAGATGTCTAACGCTTCCAATTGTACAGACACATCTTCTTGCTAAAAACACACGAGATAACTTATTTTAATACAAATATAATTGTGACAGAAGCTTACAATGAAAATTTCTATTGTTAAGCACATTTTAAATACAATATCAATTAAATAAAACCTCTAGCTAACCTGTTGGTTACCTATTACCTACTAGCCTTGTGGTCACCTGTTGGTTGGTTGGTGATTTTAACTTAATTTATCAAAGGATAAATACTAAACTTTTAAATTCTTTCTATGTACTGAGTACTTAAATGCTAATACCAAGACAAACTAGTTTTCAATTTAATATATTCAGCCTTCAAGACAACAATGTCTGGCCAGTTTTAGTAATGGGGGTATATATGTAATGTCATGCCTGTAAACCCTGAAAAGGTAAGCAGAGAACTGTAGTATCCTCCCACAGTAGACCAGATATGTTTATGTCCCACTATGTGATAGGTGGTGAGCCTATTGTTATACAAATAATGGCAGTACATGATGAAAAACAATATTTCTATGAAACTGTACTTATGTAATGTCAATAAAAACATGACACAAACCTTCTCTATGGCTACACTCAATCTTCCAGTAATTTTCTTGCACACACTCGCAGCCAGTGTGTTAGAGCCCAAAGGTAGTTCTGATATAACAGTCTTAAGTCCGATACTGCTAATGTCTCTCAACTGTTCTGTATCGGAGAGCATATTGGCACAGAGGGTCTCCACAATGCCCTCTACTTGGTATTCTTTAACTTTATTCACTAATGGCCCAAGACTGTAATAGAAGAGTATAATTAGCAGTGAAAAAGATACTTGAAACGTTATTATTATATTGTCATGTCAGGACCCTTTCAAGATATATAGAGAGGATATTGTATGTTGAAATTCCAACATGGTGATATGATTTGGTCCTTATATAATCCACAAGTCCATAATATAAGTCCAAATACAAGACACAAATCCAGAATCTGAGCCGTTTCTAGGAATTTCAAGTTAGGAAAACCTAATAGTACCCAATCCAACACCTCACAAATCCAACACCTCTCGAATCCAACAACTCTCAATCAAAAGTCACTTGCAGCCATTTACTCAACAAGGCAGTCAGTTGAATAAAATTCTTTAGTAATATTATGAAAGTGGTAATTCTGTCAGCACACTATTAGTGTCCCATTATTATACATTAATTAATATCAATGAAGAGCAATATTATTTTTCATTATTATTTTTGCATGTGCAGGAGGCATTTGGATACATTAACATGTTTATGTCGACTGATCACTAATATCAGTTTTATTGAGTATTTCATTTTTGAAAATTCCAGAACCTCGAAACTTCATTATATTCATGAATAAAACTAAAAAACACTATAATTAACTCACACATATATTAAAACATACCATTTAACTGCCAAATTTTGAACTTCCCCGTTTTTATCTTCGAGAAGTCGAAGCAACATTTTTACTACCTTCCTCTCAGAATCATCATCGAGTTTTATGCTATCCTTTTGGAGTTCAGTCATCAAATCATTGGTTGCCATAAACCTAAAGTCTTTGTCATTGGAAGTCATCTAGTGAAAATAGAATTACAATTAATTAGTTATTTAGTTTTAACAAATAAAAGAACATACAAGTTTCTTTCCACACGAGCCGGTTACCTTCTCAAGAAGATTCGCAATTTGATAAGATACACTAGCCATTTTGATTGGATTCAAACTATGTAATTCCAATTAAAACCCTTGACGGGACATAAACATGTGCGAGTCTATTTGTTACAAAATAAACAGAAGTTATTACTCATCGAATACATAAAACAACCTATAGTCCACAGAAATAATCGAAAAATAATGCTCTAAAATCTGATCTGACTGATCCATTCTCAACCAGCCACAGATTAAGGCTAAATAAAATTATTTTACAAGAAACAAATAGATTATTGGACTGTTATCTCTGGTGTATATCCTTTATTGCACGAACAACGAGAATTGTTATGTTATATGGTAGGTGCCGGATTTATTAATAAATATCGTGTTATAAGGAATATCCTGCAATACTAATAACACTGTGTCAAATAATTTTAAATCTGATTTTAAATCAAGTGCATATTTCGTTACTTTAAACCAATGTAAGTTTATCTGTGATAAAAAAACAAAATGTCAAAACCATATGTCAGTGACACACGTGTATTCGGTGTGTCATTATTACTTATTTTAAATTTTAAATCTATTGAGAGTTGAGAGGTTAATAAGTTATTAGACTGACTTGAAAAACAAACAAATATTTTTATATTATATTTATAAATCAACAGCACATCTATCGCATCAACTTATGAAGCAGCAAATAGTGTTTGGCTTCAAAACATGGACCTGTTCATTGTTAACAGGTAAATAGCAAGTAGGACAAAACATAACAAAATTAATGTTCTTGTGAATTTGTCAGTTTAAATTAAATGTGTATTTTCTGTATTGTATTATTAGATATAAAGGAACCGAACAAGATGACGATTTGATTAATCATGAAACGTACCATTTGCAAAAATTGAAACAGAAAATAGAGGAGAGAAAGAAAACCAACAAGATTGCTAAAACTTCAGATGTTATAACTTTGAAACAAGAGCCCACACTTGATACCGATGATATAAAAAATGAGGATGTTGATGCTCGTAAAGAAACACATGTTGTTCATCATGAAAATGAATCAAACAAAGACACAGAGAAACAAAAACCGTCACAAGAGTTTAAAGTGTTAGGGGGTAAAGATTTTGAAAAGAAAACCAAGGTAAGTTAAATTTGTAAATCAAAATTTCATTTCAAAACTCAAATTGTATCTCTTGCCACAAAACAAAGTTATCTCTTTTATAGAAAATAGCAAACTATTAGGTTACACTTGCAAATGTCCATGTCCAGTGCCATAAAAAAGGATGTACTAGAAGTGCCTAAACACAAGGCAGAACCGAGAACTGTGCAGAAATTACCAGATCAAATTAGAAAAATAATTATTTTTACCTTATCTGCTGTGTTACAGATGCAAAGTAAATGTCAATATAAAATAACTCACTCACACTCACATTTTTGAAGGTCATAATTATAAGAAGTCACATTGAGCACCTGAAAAGCTATTTACAGCACTGCTCATGACTATGGATGTTTGTAGGGACTAAGTTTGAACAAAACTGTAGCCTTAAAACTAGTGTTTAATTTGTTAAATATCATTTCATATTTAGTCAAGTAGTTAACATTATGACCGATCCTCATTGGTCAAGTAGTTGCAAGCATTACCACTGATCGAGAGGCCTTGTGTTCAAATGCTGTGTGTTGGATACAGAATTTTGCTTTTCAGTACAAATAGGCCTTTAATTTTGCCCATTTTTATGTTTACCTTTTTAGGTTGAAAGAGTCCTGCCATATTGGCTGTCACATCCAATTAGTGTATCGAAAAGTCTCCAGACCTTGACTTGCAAGGTTGAAGAGCAAGGCTGGTTAAATAGTACGCTGAAGTCCACATTGGCAAGTGAAAATGTCACACACCTGTTTCCCGTCCAAGAGCAAGTTATCCCGTTCATTCTCAAAGAACATCAGTTTTCAAATCTATTTTGGCCTCAAGATGTTTGTGTGTCAGCACCAACTGGCAGTGGTAAAACATTGTCCTTTGTTTTACCCATTATTCAGGTGAGACAGAATGCTACTTTGTGTTGTTTGATCAAAATTTTATACATCACTATAATAGTGATTGTAATCAAAGTACATGCTGATATTAATAACAGAATGTGTGAATTTAATTGCATAATTTTTTGTGAACTTTGTATTTTAATGATTTGTAAACTATTTAAATTTTTTATTCTCAATAAAACAATGTTTTGGTAAGAAAGTATTTGTCAACCAATAAGTTGTTAAGGTCAGTTAATATGGGTTCTTTAATTGACAATTTTTCTTCTAGGTGTTAATGTCAAAAATCGGCCACCACATCCGAGCATTAGTTGTTTTACCAGTACAAGAGCTTGCAATGCAAGTTGTAAACGTGTTCAAGAAATATTGTACGAATACTGGTCTAAAAGTTGCTCTGTTGAGTGGTACGACTCCTCTCCAAAAGGAGCAGCAGACCATAATGCGCTTCAGTAAGTATCTGGTAGCTTTTAATGTCTTCTATTTATTACGTACATAGCATACATAACAACATAAATTTCTATTTATTGAAAAAATTTATTAAAAATATATCACTATAAAGAAAAACATAACATCACACCTGTAATCCCCAAAGAGATAGGCAGAGGAGTGCAGTACACTCCAATGTTTCAAGAGTTAAGCTTACATCTCACAATGTTAATAGGGATGAGCATATTGCTAAATGCAGGGCACAGATCCATGCTCCAAGCCACTACTAGAAATTTCAACGAATAATCCAAATGGCAATCCTATCTCTAGTAATAATCTATGTACTCATTATGTATTGTATAAACAATATACTGTATGCTTGTTGATGTGATGTTACATAACCAAGAAATAATATTAATTTTAATAAAAAATTAACTTTTAAAACATTAAGTGTAGGCTATAACCTAAAGAAACATTGAATGAATCCATGATGAAATAATACAGACTTGCGAATAGAACCAGAAACATCTGTAGTTTGTTCAATAAAGGTATCCTTAATTCACGAATTACAATTATTATTATTGAACTTTGAAAGAATAACAACTATATTTATTCTTACAGCTGAATCAGTGGGATGGATCAGTGAAATAGATATAATAGTTTGTACAGCAGGCAGATTAGTTGAACATTTACAGAATACTGAGGGGTTCTCATTAAAACACTTGATGTTCCTAGTCATTGATGAAGCGGATAGAATAATGGACAACATACAGAACGATTGGCTATATCACTTAGACAAGCACATTAAACATAAAACTCAGACTACAACTACCAAAATACCACATTTGAACTGGATTGGCATAGCTAACCAGAAACGACCGCCGCACAAGTTGTTGTTTTCTGCGACATTGTCACCTGACCCCGAATTGTTAGAACAATGGGGATTATTTCAACCGAAACTCTTCTCGGTTGCACCTATACATGATTTCACAGATGACAAAAATGTCAAAAAATATGTCACCCCTGAAGAATTGCAAGAGAATATGTACATTTGCACTGGTGAAGAGAAACCGCTAACCCTTTACCACTTATTGATGGAGAAACAGTGGGACAAAGTACTATGCTTCACTAATTCGTCTCAATCAGCACACAGATTGATGGTGTTACTGAACACTTGGTGCGGGGGCAGTTTAAAAGTAGCAGAATTGTCAGCATCTCTCGATAGGTCCACACGGGAAGCAGTATTGAAAAAATTTAAAGAGCATAAAGTGAATGTGTAAGTATAATAATTTTTAAACTATTTATACAACTTAATATACAGTCGAGCACTACTAAAAATTTTCTAATTTAGATTTTCTAGTAGTGTGCTCGGAG
>DWFO01003219.1:0-12583 GCA_018246595.1 Mimoniades nurscia nurscia | reverse complement strand
GCATGTATGAAGAGAGTGATGGATGTGGACGAAGCACGACAGGTGTGTAAGAATAGAGATATTTGGCACTCTGTGCTATCTCCCTACCCCGCAAGGGACCTGGCGTGAAGATATGTATGTGTATGTATGTATGTAGGAATCTTCATTTATTTTAAATTAAGTCAAGCAATAAAATTAATCCCCGAAAAGTTGATCCAAAAGGCGTAGTGAACAATCAAAATGTAATATTAATCTTTACAACATAACGCTTCAGAGAATGTTCTAGAGAAAACTCCTTCTAGAGTATAAATGCAATAGAAATTTATATTTCGATGTAAGCACTTACATCTGAATATTCACTTCTGCATCTCCATGTCCTAAAGTAAGTATGTAGGTATGTGTAGAAAATACGCGATTTCGCGATTAAAATGTCTGAAATCAAGATTATGTTAACTCTACTCTGAAATCCAGCCTAATTTTTAATCCTCTAAACCCTATCTTGACGAAATGTACCTATGCTGAAAAACATAACGTAAGAAAAACACAATTTTCACAATATCAACACGAAACTTCTTAAACCTCCAACTGGGTAGTCAAGAAATCGATGGGAAATAAACATTTTCCTTAAAATCGAACATAGAGTGTATCTTTTTGATATGGATTCAGTCGTTTGTGTATGCACACAGAGTGCTACGCTCAATCAGATCTCAAAGAACGCGAGCGCCAGATCAAAGGTGAGCTCCTCGTTACCGCACTCACATTCGGCTCTCTATACCCGCGGGTGCCAGCGCGCGCTCCAATGACCCCAAGTGTACGCTGCGGATAGCAGGCTAACAAGTCGCCGGCTCTTAAAGGATTTTCCTGTTCTGTTCCCAACTGACATGGGCTCGACGTCATGCCATAGCTGACACTAGTAGTAAGTCGAACACAGATTCAGCAATTACAATGAGCTCGTTTAACGTGACTGTCTAAATTGGTAATTACAAAATATTGCACTAAAGCACGTTCACAGTCTGTGACGTCGACGTGTTGATTCCTAACCGAACAAGGTCGGCCCTAACATTTGTCATAAGTACTAGAAGTCGAACTTTGGTGGAAAGTTTTAAGATGCTTTGAAAAGTTGTGTGTTTCTTAGACACTTTAATTCGTCACTCAGAACAGAACAACCACGACGTAGTAGATCTCAGACCTTCTTCAGTGTTGCTGAAAGCTATCTCAGAAACAAAAAATATGACGTATATTACTATTTATGTAGATACTACAGAAGAAATATTGATAATATCATGGAAGTTAATAATAGTAATAATATGTTGTGACATCTCCACACACGGCCATCTGATCCCAAAGTAAGCGTCAGAAGAGCTTGTATATATGTATATACTTAAATAGATTTTTCTTAACCCAGATACAGAACAAGTAGGTACTTGTGCTCATCATACGAGTACAAATATTCATTCTGGATGGGAATTGAACCCAGAACCCTCGACGCAACAATCAGGTTCACTAACCACTGCATCACCGGAACCTTGCTGACCCTTTTTTTTAATTACGATTATTATTTTCTTTATTTATTTCGTCACGTCACTTTTGTTACCCAAAAAAGAGTACCTATGGGGTGCCAAAAACTCTCATGTAAATATCTGACGTGCTTAACCGTCAAGATTAATTATTCATAACTAATCTGCTCTTTTAAAATCTTTATAAAGACTTCAGAAGCGTTCTGGAATTGCTAAACTAAAAATTTCGTATACTGTCATAAAAATTGTAAACATAATAAGTCTGAAGGACGAAGTTTATTAATAATAATAGCTTGAAATTAACTTTTCAACTACTGCCACGAAATAATTTGTCAAGTATTGTAATATAATGGATCATTATTAGGTCACTTTGTATTGAGTCTAGGGGTTTAAACTGCCTGTCACGCTCTTGTCAATAGTCCACAACATCATTTACTATAGGGAATGTTGTATTACACAATATTTTTTTTATTTATATAACATTTCAAAACAACATTTATGTATGAAACAAATATTGAGTTGCTCTACTGCATGTTACTTAGGGTTAATGTATTAAATTAGGCCAAGTTTGGTACCGCGCGTCCTGCCAAGGCACAACTAAGTATCCTGGCCCCTTTGGGCAGCAGCGTGGGTGGTAAGAGAAGCTGTGCTCTGCGATCCCCAAGTGCCCAGCGTCGGGATTACGGGCATAAACCCTCAGCGGAAGCCTACGTCCAGCAATGGACTGCAAAAAGCTGATAATGATGATATTGAACTTATTACATACAGGCGATTTTAGAGCTGACACCTTGGAACTGTAATTGACAGGTCAGAATGGATAACAGGTGGAGCCAAAAGTTCACGAGCTATTTTGTTTGTTTCAGAGGACAGGCTCAGAGTAAGAGGTAAAACGTTGGAGTGTACTACAATTCTCTGCCTACCCTTTCGGGGATTTCCAGGCGTGATTTTACGTTATCTTTTTTTAACTAGGCTAACCCATTTAACTATGTATGTTAAATTTAATTTAAACAGCAAGAACATCGTTGCAGCTTTCGCCTGTTGTTACAGGCCGCCATTGTTCGATATTCAAATTTGAAATTCGAATTTTTGCAGATACGCGCCTGCAGAGCGCTTTCTCACTTTATCATTATTTATTTAAATATACAACTATGTACTTTAATAGAACACTTTTTCACCATAGTTTTCTTATAATAATATATTTTGTGACTTGAAATTATATTATAAAAATATTGTAAAAATTAAATTATAAATATGTATGTACATATAAAGAATAGTACCTATGTATAAAGAATAGAATATCTTAATTTATGTATACATTTCGTTAA
Source organism: Mimoniades nurscia nurscia (assembly GCA_018246595.1). NCBI lineage: Eukaryota > Metazoa > Arthropoda > Insecta > Lepidoptera > Hesperiidae > Mimoniades > Mimoniades nurscia. The sequence continues at coordinate 9,762 of DWFO01003219.1, read as the reverse complement.
AAGTCATGAAAGTCTAATCAACTCCAAGTTAACACAGTTATTGGATTGCAGTTCATTAGAGAATCGTCCCTTCAGTTATCTGTCAAGATTCCGCCCCGCTTACGAAAAGGGAGGAAAGGAGGACGAGAATCCTACTATATGCGTATATTATGTGCCTTTCCGGTATCCCGTTTTCCAGAACACAAATAGGCATACTCTCAAGCAAGCGTTCCCTACATTTATCTCATGAACAATTAATGTAAAACATTAGTTTCAGTTTAATATCTGCAGTGACAGCGTAGTGATTTGCAATTAAGCCTCTCACTTCGAAAGTCCGGATGTAAATCTTGGCGCAAAAATGTGCATTTCAAATTTAAATATCACTTGTTATAATGATGAAGGGAAACATCATGGGGAATCCTGCACATCTTATACTTCATAAAACAAGGATCTTTAAAACGTGTTTAGTCTGACAATCTGCATTTGGCCAACGTGGTAGATTATGGCCTTAACCCTCTTATCCGGAGACGTTGAGACGTCAACGATATATAAAATCGTATTATAAAAAAAACGTAACTTCACGCCTATAATCCCCGAAGAGGTAAGCAGAGGAGTGCAGAACACTCCCACGTTTCACCGGTTACGTTTACGTCCCACTATGGAATAGGTGGTGAGCCTATTATAAAAAAAATCCAAGTAATTGACTTGTGAATGAATGGTTCGAATCAATTATTGCTTATTAGCTACTAATTACAATCTCGAACTATGTACGAAACCTAAACCTGTCTCTCATTCTCATTACAAGGCCGTCATAGTTTGTGAATAATCACACCAGCAATGGTTAGGGGCTAAGGTACGTCGTTAAACATTAATAGAAAGATTTATTATTTAAGTACAACTTAAACGTCTGCGAGGAAGTTATAAATGGTTTCCAATAGATAACATAAATTACTTATCTTTATGAAAAGGTATCTTGGCGAAGCAGTTAATAAAGTCCCTATCGCTCACACAATCTAAAATTTACACAGATTTCTTAGCACCTTAGCGCTCGGATTTACTGGAATTTATGTTTAATCTATAAGTATTTCCTCATTATGATAAGATTACTGACATATGTGGTATTTGTTCTGGCCTTTTAAATATAGAAGGATCGGAATTGGTCATAAAGAAGATTATCACCGTCTCATACAAATAGTACTCAATTATCCCTTTGATGTAATTATGTGTGTCCATTAACTGCAGTACGTTGTCAATAAAATAACAAAAAAGCGTTTTATCCTGAGTAATATTTATTTAACGTGATAAAATAAATTGTACAAAATTAAAATGTCCTTTTACATTTATATTTAAAATGTATACGGTTGCGGAGATATGTTTGATGTGAATAAACGTTGCTCGCGAACGTTCCAACGTTTTATTACTATTTATGATACGCGTTACGCTCTTGATATATCGCTTGCAATGTTTTATTTAAGATGCTGGTGGAAAATTTCATCCAACGAAAACAAATGTACCCGCAAAAAGTTCATTTTGCTGTTCTTTGATGTCAAAACAACCGCAAGTACGAGTATAATACTCTAGATTCAGAAATAGACCATATTAACTTTTAACAATAGTGATAGTATAGTATTCTCCTTCCATCGTGCAAGATTATGGCCAAATAATAGCCTAAAATATGATGCAAATATCCCCTGCCGAGCAGTATGATATTTATTGACAGGTTCAGACGCATTAGAATTTGTACACGGAGAAAGTTACAAGAACTTTCGATTTGATTTATATTGCCAATACACGCGTTATTCAACAGTCTTAAATATAATTAAGCGTACGTTTGTTGTTACTTTCCCGGCTTTATGCGGACAGGAATGTTTGCCGTCATTTCATTATTCATAACTCGCAGTGACAATAATCCTAGGCTCGTTGGTAATGTTTACACAGCCATCTCCGCGGCGATATTAAAGATATTATTACATTTCTGAAGCCATTCCGCTCACTCGTTGATATGTCCGGATATAGGGTAAAGTATTGTTGCGAAATGGCAACAACGTTTCCTCGTGTTTACTTTCAGCCGCCGTTCGTAACATGAATGTACTCAGCTGTGAAATGATTGTCGTATAATTATGTTATTCTTCACGATTTATACAAAAGTGACTACATGTTACATTCATTCATATGTTTTACAAAGAAACAACGGAATTGCCATTTGGAATTTGTAAACGGAACGGATTTGGAATTTTCCAATCTGTACTCACGTATAAGGACTCACCATATAGATTTCATTTCGTATGCGAACACACGTTTTATGCACATTATAAAGTCGGAATTCAAAATCTTTTGACTTATGACAGATATCGAATATTGTCCACAGAGCGATTGCAGTGGAACAGCCGCGGCACACAAATAAAATTCGAAAAAAGAACAAAAGAGGCGAGACAAAGCGACTTCACGATCGACAGGAATTTCATTGTAAAATATATGTTATTTCCGAAGAAAAATGTATTCCGGTTCCTAGCGGTATGTCCTATTGAATGTGAACAAGTCCAGGTTACGTCTCAAATATGTAGATTTTATCAATTCGGTGTCTAGTCTACATCAATAACGAAAATTCATTCGTACAGATTGTTATTTAAAATATGTAATTTGCTAAAAATATTTCAATATTACTATTTCATATTAACTTTAAATTTTATTTAGTTATCGTTAAATGAAACATTTTAACGTACTTTAATAACGTTAAAAATGACAAATGACACGAGTTGTAATACGTTAAAATATATACTTTTCATGTAATACTAAATACTTGTTTATATGTCCGCATTACGTTATAGCTTGTGATATATTATTTATAGTCAATATATTGAAACATTAGAATCCAGTTTTTCAAGTTTATACAATATGAGGGCACGTTCTACGTCAAATGTTAATACTGGTTTTCTTTTTTTTTTTACAAATACTGCCAAATAGTGCACTTATTTTCACACTAATTAGAACATCATTATCATTAACAAAATTCCTGTGCTGGAAAAAGGCCTCCCATGAGGGGTTGTACCTGTAATTCCCAAGCTAATATAATAAGGGTTGCAGATTGCGGAGCACAGTTTCACGCACCGCCTACACTGCTGCCCAGAGACGGCCAGGGCATTTAGCTGTGCCTCATCATAATTACAATATCATTAAAATCTAATTTTCTTCAAACATAGACACACACGATCGAATATAAATAGCATCAACATAAGCGACGGCAATCAGCTACCAATGTTCGAATACCAACAACACTAAGCTTAAATGTGAATTGCCAACGATTTAGTACCGAAGTTGGCCGCCGCAGTTTACATACTGCAATTGAACTATCCGCGTTTTGACAGGTTACCTTTGCACCCGTAATATACTTTAACCGACTTCATAACAATAAATTAAATACACATTTTTTTAATAAAAACGTCTAAAATATGATCAAGCGCCCAGGTGTTAACATATGCACATTTTGCAAAATGCAAAGAATAATAAAATAAATATATACTCACGGAATACATATTTTATAACTGGGAGGTAGTAAATTCCTACCTGCTACATATCACTTTATACCTGCTTATAATCTACTGCTTATTTGTTATCTATGGATATTCTGAAAGCTCTTGCTACACGATATGACATTTAATTTTAATCGTATACCGCAATAGCATTTGATATATCTTATGCTGTTCATATGTCGAGTGGGAGCATACACGGAATGTATTTAGCCCGCGGCGTAGGTACTGTCTGCGCTAAGCAGCCGTGTCGCAGTTTGCATTTCTAATTGTCGCCTTTGGATATTAACCATTCCACGTTTTAATGGTATTAAACTACACATTACTATTACGTGGAACTGAATAGAAAATTTTATTTTTAAACAATATCTTTATTGTCTGATGGACTTAAGAAACTATTGCATGGTATAAGTACATGACTATGGTATGGTATACGCGACAAAACTACAAAAAAGCTGGAGTTCTAAAGTTAAATAGAACAGACTTTTATTGTAATTTCCTTGCAAACATAAACATTCGTATCTCCATTTAGTACTACCACAAAGTAACAAACATTATATGTATTAAATTGACTATCGTGCTCGTATACTAACAATCCTTTTTCTGCAATCCTAGTGGCAATGAATACCGACTGATAGACTAAACAAATAACATTTCCTCGACTGATTCAGTCCTATTTATGTTTGAGGTCGATTGTTGATTTAAACCAACGTAACTGTAATTAATAAGTGAATTTCAACGTTCTGAGTGCATTTACCCATTTAAATAAATCATTTATGGTCTTCACCTCCTTACCTGTGATTCTATGACATAAGAAAACTTTCATATTTACTCAGCCCTTACGGTTAGGAAACAAAATTTTACTGACTATTTTGACATTTCAGCTGACGTTTTGTTTTAGTGTTATGATTCTTCGCAAAATAAGTAAAGTTTTGTTGTTGCTGTTTGAAAGTTTTTACAAAGATACTTACTTCCTTGTATCGAGCGCTGGGACCAAGTTTTGTGGCTTTTAAAAGTTGCAGCCTCCCGCCTGCGAGCGGTCATACCTTTAAACATGTTTTACATTAACAAAATATCTGTCGAATGAAATGTGCATCTTGTTAGCCTATGGTATAATTAGTATTTATATTTAAGATTAATATTTATATTTAAGCATGTTAGTATTAATTAGTATTTATATTTAAGATTTATTACAATGTATAATACGTGAATAATGTATCGATAGCCATAGATATAGAATGGCGGCATAGATAAAAAAGCGACTAACTTGGAATGGCGGGAATGGTCGAAAAACAGAGGGAAGAACAATACGTGTGGTTTGGTGACGTGTGTAAAAATAAATAGAAAGTTGTTGGAGCTCTGCTGTTTTAATTAAAGATTACATACTTCTGAGGCTATCCCAACAATCTATACATATTTTCATGTCAAGTCCCTTAAGGTATAGGCAGAATGCCGAGGATATAATTAACATATTACGAAGGTAGATAGGAGGAGTATAAAATCCTCCAAGGAGGATAAAACAAATTTTCTGTCTAATGTTCCCTATAAAAACTCGACCGCTACTCTTGTATCTGCAGGTTGGCAGCTATGATGGCGTTTTTGCTTTGGAGTACGTACTATGTAGCAAGCTATCACTCAACAGGAAATATGACGTTTTGACTCTGAAAACAATAGCGCTTCAGTCTCACGTAAGATTAGACACAAATTCAGTACCCTTGCCACTACGAACTTTGTAATAATGTTCCTACACGCTAGCTCGCTACAGCTAAATATAAATAGAATAAGAAGAACAATGAAAACAATGGTTACACATGTTTACTCATGTTTCACTGTAATTAATTAAGATCAACTTCAATAAACTTATTATAATTTAAATACAAAATTTCATCACAAGTCACAAATATACAAACATACCTACTCGATGAACGTCTAACATACAAATTAAAGTAATAATTTATTGTAGGTAAATATTTCCTCCAAGTTCTTAAAAGCCAATAAGAAAACGACAAACTCAAATTGTTACAATTATTATAAAATACGTAACACTGTATTTTTTTAAACATTCAGGCATCAGATTTAGACCGCAAAATATTATACATTTTTTTGTATAACAGAATTACATCAAATTCGTAGTTTAGCATAGCTTAGTTCATTTTTCCCCAAAATAGTCACTCGGTACAGTGATGGTTTGAAAGGCAACGAATTGGTAGAAAGACTACCAAATTGATAAGGTACGAGGAGACTGTAACGCAAGTTTGTTGTTTAAAATTCACAAGTTTATTACGGATGTGAAAATAGTAGAAATACAGCACATTGCGTGTATATTTGGCACTAAATCTGATATTCGTTCAGCGCCACAAACTGATGGCCGTGTTCATTTTGCTGCCAAACGAAACGCATCCTTATTGACTGCTACTGTATTAGAATTTATATAGATTGGTTGCCTCACAGATCGACAACTACAACTTACACATAATCTACGAATCTGTAAACACTTCATGTAAAAAAATTAATTAAAAATGCGAAACTTTTGTTAGGGAATTTAATCGTTTTAAATTTTAAAGATTTTGAAAAATTATGGTGAGAAAAATAAATAAAAATACTCCACAACGCTGTCTATTTTTAGTGATTCAGCTCGAATTTTAACGCAACCACAAAATTATGTGTATTTTTGACTTGCTGTCAAACAAGGCACATTATTATTTTTCTGACAGTTGTAGGATAAAATTTGTCTACTTTTTAAATGAACAAGAGTTACTGTATTGCTCAATCGAAATATTACATTAAGTTCGAACTAAACCGAGCTGTTACATTATGCTCATAATTATATTGCTCAGAAGAAATGTTACATTACTGAGTTGGAGGATGACTTCTGATGTTGTTAAGATCTGATAACAAACATGTGTGAGGCATTCTGATAAAGGTATCTAATTTAAATGACGTCCTTACATACTAGGAATATTTAGAACCGAAATTTTATAAAAGCACACTTATGATTTGTGGCTATGCTATATAATGCTAATGGCAAAAAGTAAGTATACCTATATATAATGTTACCGAAGTTATACTCCAATGTAGTTCAACTGGAAGGATTTCTCGTATCTTGGAAAGCACATTCTTAAGGAACATAAATCCATTACGACTAATTTCATTGTGGAACATAAATGTAACTAAAAAAACATGGGAGTGTACTATAATTCCTGCGCCTACTTCTTTGGGTTACGTTACGTTACGTTAGCGGTTCCCTATTACTGCTATGGTTAGTCTTCTGAGACTCAGCAACCCTCAAATGGAGCTTAGCTTAACGAGACGCTTGGTTAGGGCACACATGGAAACGGAGATGCCTGACGCTGATTCCATTTCATTAGTTCATAGTCGATTAGCAAAGATACGCATTATCAATGCGCCTGTAAAAATCTTTAACTAGATAGAAAGTTTCTCGAGCCTTATGAAGACAATATTTCATGGAAACCATCCAGGGATAAACGGTATAATGACCAGTTTACCGTATCTGTCCGACTGAGGAAACTTTCGTGCAAATGTGCAAAAATTGTATAAATAGAGTAAGAAATGTATATACATATATTGCAGTCACTGCACATACGAAGCAAGTAAGAAAAGCATTATCCAAAAATCTGTACAAACAATGTCTACAAAGGCAGTTAAATCAAGAATAGTGTCAAGGTCTTAACCGTTTTTCTTTCTTTCAATTGAATTTCAGATATTTGTTTCTAATGAGTTATCCAAAGAAAACGTTACTAAGGATAAAGTTTGACACAAATCCTTTGAAAGCTACAAAGCTATGTCTATAGGCCCGAAAGTTTAGGTCACGGCTTGAATTGCAAGTTAATTAACTATTATAAACGATCTTCGCACCTAAAATCTGCTTTGCCTGCGACGGTCGGATATCTATGGTTTGTGTATATAAATGGATTATGGTGGTTGTGTGATTAATTTATATAATTTATGAATACATTTACAGTTTAGATTTCGATTCTGTGAATGCAAGAAAAGTCCATATCGCCTATTTCAATATAATCCTATAAGAATCCGAGAAACATTCTACGTCTAATCTCCATCCGTATATTACATATGAATGAGTTCCTTAATTTTTGCAATTCTAAAAATTAAAATTTCTTTAAAAAATAAATATGCGATACAAAACGTGTGGTTTTGCGTCGTTTCGGTAGAGCCAAGACACATAGTGGAATACTGAATAAAGGACAGAAACTAAAGTCTCTATAAGACGATATAGAGACGCTGCCACAACCAAAGTACTAGGCGTTCAATTTCGCGACATCTCCGTAGAAATGTTTGGTTACAAAATTTGGGTCACAACAAAAAAAAGGATCATTTTACTTTGTTCGCTCTAAACTTAACAAATTTTATTGTGACGTTTCATACAGTCCCATGCGGTCACCGCGCTCGACTCCGCTGAAGGAATTTGTTCCATCACCATCAATCAAGTGCGTACCCCCAATAAGGGCACATCAATCACGTATACATACGGATCGATCTGAGAAAGTTTCCGAAAAAGGTGTTTCTCTCCTTTTAGCGCGCGTGCTCTAGTTGACGCGACTTTGATAAATTATTTGCCTACGCAACGCTTCTGAGTTCGCTCACGTTTGTAATTCTTGTCGCGTATCTATTATTCATTTCTGTGATTTGCAAGACGATTCGAATGATAAATTGTTTCGTCGAATTACTGTTATTATTTTGTTCCAATATTGTTACTTTCATTCGATTGATACATTTTTGTGAACTTCTCCGTGTTTTGGATCCGTTTGTTATCATCTTTGTTAATGAAAATATTTATAACATAGCAAACGCCTTAAGGTAAGGTAAACAAAAATAAAATGTAGGTACACATATAATATTTATATACATATAACACAATACAAGGTTTATCCCATTTAGATTAGCTAGCAATTATAGGTAAATATAATAAATGTAGTCATATAGATGTAGATATATTTCAATATGTGAATACAATTACATAACAAATAAATGCTTTTATACCGACATACATATATAATGAAACGCAACCACGATAATTTATCATAAAAACTATTATACATTGCTGTTTCATGATCAGTTTACTCTATTGTAAAAAGTAAACATTTTGAAATTTCATTCGGAACAATCACTATGTATTGAAATTCTACTCAAGCATCAGTACTGTAAATAACTTCAAATAAAACTGGTTGTACCACACCATCAGTGCGAACTAGATCCTAAGCTAGACTCCGGACAGAAGCGTTCAAAAGAAACGGATACAAATGAAGATCTGTCCCCGCAGATCGGTAAAGCACCATCTAGTTTGCGATAGTCGAAGTAAAGTAGAGATTGTACAATACATTCTTCCAAATGTGGATTTGTTTATTAAATAAAATGAGACAAAGCGTGCATAAAAACTACCAAAAAAATTAACGATTACTGTTTCATTACATACTGTTATCATTATGTACTGTTATCATTATGTACTGTTATTATTACATACTGTTGTTATTTATGTATACTCATTAAATATATCTCATCAAATATCTCGGGACATCGTTGACACCAAACAGAATATTGCTAAAACAAGGAAAATATCTATAACGATTAATTTAAACACCGAATGTGTCATTACACACGGTTATGCCGTAAAATATTTTATCTCGTAAATTGTCCAAGTAAATGTGACCTCGCTTAACTTTCTTTTTAACTTCCAATTACGTTAAAGCGTCCATGGCCAACACTTCTGCAAAGTTAATTGCAATAGAAAATAATTCCTCGCGTTCAATTTATAAAAATTAATCACGTTACACATTTGCTAAAGAGGTCGTTGCTTTTAACTTTGGTTTACTTCCTGACTTTTTAAGCATATATACATATGTGCGTGTGTGTGTGTGTGTGTGTGTGTGTGTGGCGGTCATTAAGCCCGGGTAAATGAAATACCGCTTTGTGCTACTTCCGTATGAACCGTTGGCAAAGAACCGTTTGCGTTTTTTTTTTACAATTTGGTGTTTACTAAGAAATTTTTCAAGACAAGTTCAATTGAAAGTTCTATTTTCGACCAGTGTTTCGTAACAAATAAAATCAGTTGTTGGTCTCGTTGCCTCGTTGGTCGTGTTGGTTGCAAGTGCGACTGCCGATCGTTAGGTCCCGGGTTCGATTCCCGTGTCGAACACTACAACATTTTCTAATTTAGATTTTCTAGTAGTGGTTCGGAGTCTGGATATGTGTCCGATGCATGGCAATAGGCTCACCACCT
>DWFO01003218.1:0-12583 GCA_018246595.1 Mimoniades nurscia nurscia | reverse complement strand
AAAAAAGTAACTTCACGCCTGTAATCCCCGAAGAGGTAGGCAGAGGAATGTAGAACATTCCCACGTTTCACCATTTATGTACTTAACCTTTACTCATATAAACAGCAATAGAAAAAAATATTTAACAGATCAACCAATTGACAATATTGATCTCGATCATTTCTAAAAATATAGGATACCTAACAATGAGCGTATTTTTAGAGAAAACCTTATTCGGTCATATTTCATCACCATTTCACATATAGCGGTCCATTTGTCCCACTCGGGTAATATCGAAACGACCTAACCACTTTCCGCAGAGCCTTGGAAATACAAGAGAGAATCCGCCGTCATATTTTTAAATGAAATGGAAAAGGACGACGGAGCTCAGGATAAAGTAGACAGAGTATTAGGAGTAGGCTTAAAGAGACATTTAAGTTGAAACCGGTTGCTATGAAATTATATTGTTTCCTTTTGTTGGAAAATGACGGCCATTTTTTAGAGCTATGTTTGAAGGGAAAGTAAAATTTGTAAACGCAGAATTTCGTTGTATTTTCAATAACGGACAGCACTAGTTAATATTAGGTAGCAAGTGATGAAAACCAAATATGGATAGTCGCATCATAAAACATGAACAAATATAACATCACGCCTGTATTTCTTCGAAGGAGTAGACAGAGTGTTTCTTCCGCTGTAAACTTCGATATGAAAAACAATATAAACTATATTTTTTTTCATGCTACATTTATACTTGCTACGTATTTTAATAAATAATTTGTTGACCTCAAAAGATGGACCTCATGATTACCAAGAGACTCTCTATTATTAACATAGCGGAGTACAAATATTTTTTACTGAATAATTAATGTGAACATATATTTATACATACCAATTACCCTTACAAATAAATATTCCCTTGCCGTTTCAAGACTTCAATTTATCCCGACTCTGATAGAATAAGGAAATACTTGTTTGGTTTTTGATTATCATAATTTATTCACAGTGTAAACACCTCTTGCGTTTTCACCAAATTGTTCAAAGGAAAACAGGAAAAAAAACCGTCCGGCAATTTTGTAACTAATAAACATTTAAATGGAGAAATGTTTTTTTGGCTACGTTTTATTTAGCGTGTTTTAAGTTCCTATGGAGTTCTATTTTAGTACACTAGTACACGAATAGAATAGATGCTAGAAGTATTACATACGAAAATATCCCCGAACATACATTTTAGTTTTTGAATCATAGGTTGACTTGAAAAAATCATCCTGTGATATAACATCTAAAACTGAGTTGTTAAAATTAGGGTTTTCACTTATAAGATGAACCGGTTTCTATTTTAGGCTCTATACGAAACGTTGTTAAAAGAAAATCAACGTGCACCATCCATCAAATGTTATTTAAACTATTCATTACTGCGAACAAATTTATATACGTAGCGCGTGACCTAAATGGAGAGTGTGTGTTTTGTAATTTCAAGGCGCTGAAATGGTTTACCCTCACTGTGAAAGCCAAAAGGCTGTTGGCATCTTTAACGCCTTTACGTGTCCTGAGTCATTACGAGCAAGGCGTAGAAGCAGACTTAGATATATAGATTTATATAGAATATTTTACATAAGAATACGAACTAAGGAGAGACAAAGGAGTGTAGTACACTCTCATGATTAACCAGCCATATTTAAGTCCCACTATCGAATAAATAGTGAGCCTACTGTCATGCACCAGGCACATATCCAGTCTCCGAGTCACATGAAAATATAAGTTTTAGAAAAATCCAATAGTGCACGGACCGCGATTCGAATCGAGAACCTCTCGATCGGCAGTCGCGCTTGCAACAATACGATCAACGAGGCAGACAGGCAGGCAGTCATATAAATGTATTTATATTGTGAATCAACACTGGTAGCTTCAACGTAGAGACGTATTAAATGATCTGTCGTAGATCATAAACGTAACATGTATCATCATAACACTTTTATCTGCAGCACATTCGTCTCTTGAAGAGTACTCGTAAAGAGTATATTTGGACATTTACATTATTTTTATACATAGATTCCGTACATTACATTAACTTTGCGAGCATCACCACTGCTAATGAAATAAAAATTCAATAATTACACTTGAGAACTTAGCGTTACATTTAGGTTTATAGAATATTTTCTGATTTTAAACCCGTCTACGCTTCTGAAATATATTAACATAAGAAATAAGTACAACCATCTGGTTGTAGGGAGATGACATGAGGACTAAGTCGGATTGTTTCTTCGAGCACTCCTCAAGTAAAGCTGATACAATACACAATTGGAAACTATGTCCCAGCGTAAGCTTATTTACTTCAATTTATCCGTGAACCTTGAACTCTTTTCTAATCTAAGTTTGTGTTTTTGCGTCAAAACTTACTGCAGAACACCCGCCTAGATGTAGGAGTACCACTCTATGTGATACGTAACTTAAGCTTTATATATCAACGGCATTTACCCCGCAGTGTCGTACGGCGTCCTCATGAAAATTAACCAGAAAAGCACCCAAAATTTGTTACATCAATTTGCACATTCAAAATGTAATTCGGGCATACATTGACCATTAAGTTTATGAGAAGCACATCATATTAAGCTCGTTACATGCGAACGATAATCTCACGCAAACACTGTGCCGCGATCATGTCGCTTTAATAAAGTCGTTTGTATGTATTGCTAATATCGCGAGACGTACTGTTAGAGCGCTTACACATTGCCTTTTACGATACTTCTTGATACACTAGAACATCTATTAAGCACCCTGTTTATACATACAGGTAAGTATATAAAATAACTCGATAATGTTGAAAAAATAGCATAAGCGGCAGTGTCAGGTGTAATATATCATATGTTGTAATGGATGATGTGTAAACAACCTTAAGAGGTGGCCTTTGAATAAGGAAAGACGATATTCACGCAATGACTAGCTCACATGTGTTCACGCGTGACCAAGTTACCAAATTCTGGGTGACCTACCACCGAGCGTGTATTAATGACGTTTTATAATGTTTGAATTACATTGTTCTTTTTGTTTGCATTGCATACATCGACTAGTAACAAAAGCGGTAATGGTTGTTGATACTTCGTTGTGCTTAACGAAATCTCGTATATTGTCAAGCTTTTATGGGCAAAGAATGTAAGTTACAGTGAGTAAGCTGCCAGCTTATCAGACAATAACGTTTGACGTCGCTCACGAGAACTTTTGTAATTCTATTTTACACGATAATGAATATTATGGGCGAACGTCTTTTGATGCAAATTAAATTGTGACGTTTCGTTTAGTGTCCTTTGATGATGTTTTATTTGTTCCATGAAGATCTCAGTACCATATTAAACTTGATGGGAATTAAATTCAATTTGTTACGAAATCCAGAGGCAAAAACAGAAGCAAGACGACGCTATTGTTTAATTCTATTTGTAATTTCCCCTGATTCAGCAGTGACTTAGAAGCTTAAAATGCTTGCTGCGAGAAAGGGTTCTAACGACTGTACTTCCTATTAACCAACTTAATCACTATTTCCATGCCTATATTAATATAGTATTTTAAAAACGGTAAACTATCGGTTAAAATTTTTTACGTTACTACCTCTATACCTCATTTTGTTGAAAGTTCGATTGCTTTAACCACGATTCAGGAAGCTTAATTTTTTAAAATCAATCGTTAAAGATATGTAATAGCGATTGAATCGTATTAGGATTTCCATTAAATAGAGCGAATAGCGTAAACAATTAAACAGGTATGTGACTGGTACAAAATTTATTTTTAAAAACATAAAACAAAGATACTATAGATATTTACAGCACACAAGTATAGCAGAAGTACAGTACACAAATACAACATTGGAAATTAAACAAATATAACAGTAGTACACAGTGCTGTACAGTGCACAAATGAAACAGTAAGTACCTACGCGGTGATATAAATAGCACACATAAAAACATTTAGGACGTACAACAAATTTATACAAATTTATGTTTCTCCACAAACACAGTTAAATACGAAAGGAATATCAACTCGTAATAAATGTACATGTATACTCATTTCGCAGATAGGAAAAGGAAATGATTAAAATACCCATATAGTATATACATATCCTGTATTACGGTACCAAGATAAGCGTTGAAGTCGACAAAGATAGTGATGTTCTGACATACATACATACATACATGGCTCTACATTACCCACTGCATGACCGTATGGTTAAATAGGTGCACCATAATGCATGTACATTTATTCGCAGACATGGGACAAAATTAGTACTTATAATTGTCAGGTAAACTGATGAATGTATGGAATAAATGAAACAGGTTTTGTTTTTTTAATAATATGACTCACTAACGTTTGGCCGCGATTCTACCTGATGAATGGCAAGGATCTACATAATGGTTTCGCGATTCTACCTGATAGATGGCAAGGATCTACATAATGGTTTCGCGATTCTACCTGATAGATGGCAAGGATCTACATAACGGCTTCGCGATTCTACCTGATAGATGGCAAGGATCTATATAATGGTTTCAAGATTCTACCTGATAGATGGCAAGGATATACATAATGGTTTCAAGATTCTACCTGATAGATGGCAAGGATCTACAGAATGGTTTCGAGATTCTACCTGATAGATGGCAAGGATCTATATAATGGTTTCGCGATTCTACCTGATAGATGGCAAGGATCTACATAATCGTTTCGCGATTCTACCTGATAGATGGCAAAGATCTATATAATGGTTTCTAGATTCTACCTGATGGATGGCAAGGTGTTATATTAAATAAATGCAATAAGCACGTGACATAACATCACGCCTGTATTACCCCGAAGGGGTTATTAAAAGAACTCTTGCGTTTAACCAGTCATATTACCCGTTCCATGTCACAGGATTCTAGCCTGTTACCATGCGCTGGACTTAAATCCAGAGTTTGTTCTATAACTGGAAATGTTCAGTTATCAACACCGAGAATCACTTTGTCCGTCTCGAGAATCAAACCCACGATATCTAGCACAGCACTCGCGCACTAAACCAACGCGGCTATTATTAATCAATTTTAAAGTTCAGGAAATTCAACAGAAAGGGTTATCTATCTATCTGTTACACAAACATTTATTCTAGTAGTCTACAAACTGGTTCTAGCTGCGCAAACAACGACCGTTACAAGTCTCTACCGATTTAACATTCACTGTACGTTTGATCTACGCAAGGCCCATTGCAGGTCACATGGGCTATTTGACTTTCCTTGTAGACTGTTGTTCTGAAACGTTTGTATATACATGCATAGTTATTAAACTGTATATACATACATAAATAATGGCTTGATTATTTTACATACATTCGAAGCCGCGTATAAAAATATGCTGTTAAGTACTAATTACACCTGCTGTGAACTTTTGGATTTTTCTACATTCAAAATTACTGCTACATTCATTATCATCAATACTGTATTCAAAAATTTTAATATTTTGTATAATAACTCTAAATATTCAATCGAAGTATCAAGTTTTAGAAACCAGTGCAGAAATTAAATTACTTGTAATCTTATTGAGGAGAACTTAGGTATATTATATTTATGCGACTTAATATAACTTAATGAGAGTTACAAGTTCTGAGAAAATAAAATAGACGTGACTTCCCGCCGTAAAGGAACACAAGAACAAACTGCTAGTAAAGTAGTAGTATTGCTAAAATATAAAAGAAAGTATTACGTTACAATGTAGCGTGAGAACAAAGGCGAGACGTAGCGCTTAAGCTACATTTTATAGAGGATAACTCAAACATCCGTATGCCGCGCTACGCCGTAGCACGCCTACGACCATCTTGCAACAAATATTAAATTTTATATAAGATCATGAGACAATACGTACATCTTAGAGCTTTGTACTCGATATGACGAAATATCTATATGAATTAAATAATCTTAATATGTTCAACTTAATAATCTTTATATATTTCACGTAACTGGCGAAACGTGAGATTATCATACTACACTCCTCTGCTACCGCTTTCTAAGTATTAATGTATTATTAATATTTATAACCATTACACATTTTATCTTAGTCTTACTGCAGAAAATTCTATATTTGTTGTATAATTATTTATTTCTCATGATTATATATTTATCACATCAAGATATTCGTAGGTTACCTGGGATTACGAACGTATAAAAGTCACTCGAAAGTAACCGAATTGATTAATATATTTAGCAAGACATTTTTCAAAAAGCGCAATCCCTTCAAGACACGTTTACCACTACTGAATCTGCAATATCTTTTGTTATTAAATTTTTCCTAAGGCTAGTTTATGTATAAAAAATTTGGGATATCTATATTTACGTTTATAGATCACTAAATGCCGCTTTTTATTTAAATTAACGTAATAATTCAACCCTGTAAAGCAACAAGGAAATTTATCATTCCACGTTCTCAGTCTATAGAAATAAATCTTGCTCGCTGTTACTCGAGAACGTCTTGACTAGGCTATTACAGCATTATTTACAAGTAATTTACATTTAACAAACTATATTACTATTCCATATTATTCGGACATCTTGCTATATACACTTTAATAGTGTTATGCTGACCGAGGAAATTGTAATAAATATTATGCATAGTTATATTACATAACATCCTTATTTATTATTATAAATGCTGAAAATTATGTTAATCTTAAGAGCCATCTAATTATTACGTAGCGCGTATCAAAACAAAAGTAATATCACGCCTGTAATCCCCGGACAGATAGACCAGACCAGTTACATTTACATTCTACTATGGAACAGAGCGTGAGTATATTATCATACACTGGACACAAATCCAAAAATAGAAGTTCTTCTAGAAATTTCTACTAAACATTCTAAGTTCGTACAATCTAACAGTAACAACCTGAGTTTATATACTAGTTCTCTCCATAGCAACTACTCTACCAACGAGGAAGTGCATTACTACGACCCTTACGACAATCCATCTTTAGCAATGACGTGGTACAACGAGAACAGAATATCAGGACACATAATTGGGGAGAGATGGTACCAAATAGTATTAATCAGGCATCTATCAAAATTGCAATTAGTCTAATGTAATCTAATCGTAAAAGAACGTAGCTAATTTAGCTTAACATATGAATATAGGCATATGACACTCGTTGAATATACATATGTATGTAGAATATGACACATATAGAATATGACACTCGTTGCTGCTCTGCCTCACCCTAAGGACCCAAGACAATTTACTTTCTATGCTTGTTACATGAGCAGTTAACTTGCTTAATGCACATAAGTACTAAATTTCTCACGTCATTCCTTTATAATAAAATATACGGGTATTTATTTCAGCGAGCATATATTAAAGACAATTTATATGTATACCGAGCTGAATACGCCATTCCTCGTAAACAGTACAGAATATCAGCCGTGCAGCTTATTATGTATAACTATGCCATGGGTTTTAATTGATTCATTCTGCTTGCTTATTATGTACCATGAAGTGTCAGAATGGTGGAAAATTAGAAGTAACGAATTTTTAAAATACAATGCACCGACATTTGTACATTAAGCACTGTATTCGATATTTATTGTATTCGAGTATCAGTACAAAGAAATGTTTACGATCTCCGATTATTTCTCGTTTGCAGTGCGTTTTTCTAGCATTTATGTATGAACTACATAAAAATATCGTACTCATAAATAGTGAAATAATATATATTTCAAGTTTACGTGTCATCTCTCATTTCTGACTGCGCCGTTGGTTAGGCCGTTGCTAACGTCACTGCTATTATAGAGAGTCTGGATTCCAACCCTAATGGTTCCAATCCAAATACTCGTATATTTCATTTTAGTAAAATCTATTTTCTAGTAGAAATTTCTAATAGTGGCTTAGTGTCAGGATTTGTGCCCGGTGTATGGCAATAGGCTTAATCCATATTCCATAAGAGGACATACGTAAATGTAACTGTTTAAACGTGGGAGTGTACTACGCTCCTCTGCCGACGTCTTCGGGGATAAAATTTTTGACACATCCATAAAAATAATCATCTCTAATATTTGCGCCAGTGTACGAATGTTGGGTGCTTTTAATCCACGTACACTTCTATCTGTTGCAATGCACGTGCGTTGCCGCTCGAAACGTGTTTAATAAAGGCGCCATAATGCACTTCGACCGCAACGACGGCTTACGTCCACTAGCGCCAGTTAAGAATTTCATTAAAAAAGCAATGCTATGAATTTCGCGATAATGACCAACGGTATAATAAAGTGTAATATTGCTTGTAATTCTGTATAGAATCCCGTGATTTAAATTTATCTAGTCGTCGGGCTGAGGTCGAAATTCAATTGTAATTCATTAAGTATTTAATTTGAAACGTTGTCGATATTAAAAGGTGTGTACCTCTATAAATATTTTCCTTAACGCAGACTATTATGTGTCTAAAATTGACTGTTGTATACTGTCTGACTCTGAACGTTTTATATAAATTTATACCAATAACCACTGCAGTGCACTGCACTCCACATATGACCATGCAATTACTACCCATGGATACCATACACACACACACACACCACGCGCAAACACACACACGCACGCACACGTATTGCACGCTTACTTGTTTGTGTGTGAACGTGTGCGCAACACCCACACGCAAACATGCAAACAATTAAACAATCAGCCAAACCTAGGCAACACAACCCCTCGACCAGTTAAACCGGCACAGCAATGAACACAATTATTATACTCTAAATAAAAGGCTACTGCTTGCAGGAAATAACAATTACATATTAATATTCATTAGTGGTTGAGATTCAAAAATTACGGTCGTACCGTATCGTATCGCTTGGAACCGACAGCGGGACAGCAACAGTACAATTTGTAAGGTAATGATGATAGCGCCAACCGTCGTAAAGTGGCGCACAGTTAGGAGATAACAGAAGTCGCGTTTATGTTCGCCTTCGGTTTAACCTTATCAAAATTTTATAACACTTCTTGAAACTCTTGAAAGTTGTCTTGAAATTAATAGAAATATTGTTGCCATTAAGCAGAATTTTGGGTATTTACAGGCTAAGTTAAAAATGTAAAGCTTAGTTTTTAGGAGTTGCGACATTTAAATACGAATTTTATACTTATTTTCACCACGATTTTCACCACGGTTTGACACTGGATGACACATCAAGGTAATAACGCACACTAGCCTCTTTATGTCACAAAAAACAAACTTAATAAGCTCAGAAGTTTCATCTATAGGAATTGAAGGAGTTTTAACAAGGAAATAGTAACAAAAACTTACGTAATATTTAGTTCCTCTTTCGAGTGCTATCTAAAATCCTCGCCATACAATTCACATAGAAACAGAACATCTTATTTAACTCACTTCCTCTTTAATGTGTTATCTGGAATCGTCACCACATAATTGATCACTATTCCGCACTTTGCATAATACGATGTGTCTGTTACTTCTCCATTGATATCTGTGGGGTGTCGAGACGAAGCGTTTACGCCTATACGGATGATAATAATACGTCATCTTGTAATATTCATAGCGTATCGCGGTGGAGCAGATGCGACGCAAAACGTGTTGCGTCGTAATAATTTAAAATAATAGTTATCATATATCAAGGAAGATATCGTTATGAGGCTAAGTACACAAACGCGGCTGGAGGCGCCGAGATATGGAAAAGACGGTCGGGAAGAATTAGGGATTTCTACAAATGCAGTATTTAAGATTTTATATTATATTATAAGGTATTCTAAATACTGTTTATGTTATTTATACAAGTATAATGGCCCATCGGTTTATAGTGCACTTGAACGCTGAATCAGGAGTTGAAGAATTGTTTCCCACCTAAGACGAAATATTCGTCTTGGGTGTCATCAACATTAAAAATGGGTATTTGTTCTGTCTTTCTTTATTATAATTATTGACACAATAATATAATTTCAAATCCACGAAAAGGTAGACAGAGGAGTCTAGTACACTCCCACGTTTCACCAGTTACATTTAAGTCTCATTATGGAATACAGCTTGAGCCTGTTGGCATACACCACGGTGTATGCCGGTAATAATCGAGTATTTTGAAATAAATTCTGTATGATATGTGTCATTCAGGTAATATGATTTGTTAAGTCATGAGTTAATTATTGAAATTATTACACACTGTTATCGAAGTAAAACTTAAAACTCTCTCCTAAATTCCTTCTTATGCAATAGCGCAATATATTTTATACAATTATACAATAAAACAATTATCTATCTACTTTTATATACAAGTAGGTATTATATTTTAAAAAAGAGTCCAAATAAAAGCATTTATGTCACACGAGTCTGGTCACGTCGATCGCCATGTGCTGCACGGATTCCAAGCGATTTTTGACAAATAATGTGTTGTACGTGGACACCATATATGTATACGCTGTGACATAACGGCTAACTGCTTTTATGTCACAAATGTGTATGTCACTCCACCTGATATTGAGTGTTTCCTGCAAACATCTTCCACCCAAAGCCGAAGAATGATAATTATAACTGTGGTAAATATTCATTAGGCTTATTAATTGTTTTACGTATTCACTCATTCATTCGTTTGGCCGTTCATTCAATAATCCATTTTTTCTTTTATTCATTCATCCACCTTTTCAAATATTCGTTTCTTAATTTATTCACTCAATACAAAATATCACTTCTCATTAACATTACAAAAAAAAATATCACTTCTTAAATGACAGCTTCATAACACTAGATATTTCTAGATATAATACTGTCTGTTTTTTTTAAACATTAAAAAAATGTCCAGAAATAAAATATCAGCAGCTAATATTATACAATTTGTTTATTAATGAATATCGACACCATCTATATAGCAGTAATTATAAAAGTATTGTCGTGTATTGTTGACTCAATCTTGTTGACATTACCCATCCAGGTGGCATTCGAAAAATAAAATTATGCAAGTATTATAAAATTGAATTCAATCTCGTTCATAACTTTGTAGGTAGTGCACAATTCAAACGTAAATTTTAAAACAAATCTTAGAAATCCTATAACAAAATATTATTCATTTTATTCAGTCAATATTCAATATAATGTAATCTTGCACTTTTACTACATCGTCCTAATTAAGGCGCAAACTCCACAGAGAAGCGCCTCCGCCGGCAGCCGTAAGATAAATTCTGATTGGACTAACATATTCACCATAAAAAATCCAGAAAACTTCATTACAGTTGGCAAGATAAACCGGGAATAAAAAATCTTGTTTTATGAATTAATGAAAGTAAATAACGTTAATGAAGTGAAAAACATTTCTAAGCGCCAACATTAAACACCCACATATATGTTTATATGGGTGCAGATTGTATTAGTATTAAATCGGAATATTTATTAACTAAATTTATAAATTACGGTATCTGGCATTTTATTAAGATAATGAAATTGTTAAAACGAATGCGCTTGTAACTCTGATGCAATGGCAGACTGAAAGCAGAAGAGATCTGTAAAGTTAAGAATGGCTGGATTGGATTGATGACCATTGGTGGCAAATTTTGGCTATTCTATAGTTCTTATCCTCACATAATGGTTGTTAAATCTGATCTGAATCTATACTGGTTGTCCAATAAATATCAGACGCATAGATTGGCCACTAACCCGCATGTCCAGCTTTCTGCGCTGAAGCACTTTTTAGTAAACTACTTCAGTGCATATTGTTGTAAAATGTAAAATCTCTAGGATTATGATATTACATATTAAAATATAGATTTCCGGTCGCTAGATAGGAAACGTGAATAGGAACGATATTGTAAAAATTACTCAATCTTTTATCAATTCAAAGGGGAAACCCAATGAACTATAAGAACATCTCGCAAAGGATTACGGAACATCTGGACGAACACTTGACTCGCGTGTCTGGACCTTTTTGCTCCCAATATGACGTTTAAGGGCCTTCTTATCAAACTACAATATACTTTTACACCAGATGTTACCGTAAGAAGAATGATTTGATACTGCTGAGGTATTTAAAATAAGACGAAAGAAATTAACATATTTTGAACATCCATTTGAGAATTGGGAACTCTCATAAAAAGAAATTATGGACGCTACTTATTCTGAAAGTGATTTCTTTCAGGAGCGCAATGCATGAAAAATGGATAATAGAACTGGACCAGATTAAGTATGTATAAGTATAGAAAAGAAAATATTCTTACCTTCTACAGTTGGAGGACTACACTCTTATGCCTACCCTGTGAGGCAATATAAGGGTGGTTCTATGTTTTGGTTTAACACTTCGGGCATTACAGACGTGATGTTACGCTTACGTTTACTTTTTAGATACTTATCTTAAAAAATCCTCTCATAATCTGCTTCATTTAATGCAAAGTTATAAAAGAACTACAATTTTACATTTTCTTAGAGATCACAAAAATGTATATTTTTTTCTTCTTCTCTATACATAAAATATATTGATAATATCATAAACAATGCAGACAAAGCTGCCAGCATCAGCCTGTATGTAATAAATAACATAACTTCACGTCTGTAATCCACGAAGAGGTAGGCAGAGGAATGCAGAACACTCCCACGTTTCACCGGTTACGTTTACGTCCCACTATG
>DWFO01003217.1:0-12583 GCA_018246595.1 Mimoniades nurscia nurscia | reverse complement strand
AGTTCCAACACAATTAATCGGATATTAAAGCGTCACGGAACGTTAAAAAATCAATTATTTTTCAATATCTTTCTCTTCTTATATTCTGCACATCCAACTCTCCTTGTTCATTAAATGTATTCCTGTGATGTACATATGTAGGTTGCCTGCTAGAAATCATGACTTGACTAGTATGGTCGTTTTAATTATTTTTTTCTGTTGTGTTTCAATGTTCAGTATTGTATTTCGAGAAAAAAGCATTTGCTGCATTCTCTTATTAAAGTTATAGGTCATTAGTACCCGTGGTTTTGAGGGCAGGATAAAGTGTAAAAATAGACAATAAGCTTTTTTTTTATTTCAATGTATTTCATCAGCTTCAATTCTAGTGGCATTTTTGGACCTGTTTCTATGAGAAATAAAATGAACTGTAAAACTTTAATTTATTTTAAACCTATAGGTACACATTGAACGAAACGAAATTGTCGAGAGACAAAAAGACAGTTATGATCACCGAAAAAAGTTTACTCTCCATTAAAACAAAGGTAACAAAAAATTTAAAATCTATATAAAAAATTAGATTGTGTAAAACCTTGATGAAGGAGAGAATTTGAGTAAAGCATGTTATATGTAAATATGAAATACCATAAAAAATCTACGACTATAAAATATATTCTATTAATAATTTTAATAATATACAGTAATAGATTAACAATTGATGTCTATTATTATGAAGTGGTTTTTATTTCATCACTTTTATTTAAAAGAAATTACTTGTCGAAACTCTTGCGTGTAAGAGTAATCATGAATCATTAAACTATTGAAACCGTCGGTCGTAGGAAAGGTGCCAAGAGAATCTGAGAGTTTGAACGAATATTTGAACAAAATGTATTATTAGCAGAGTCAAATCGTTACTTTGTTTGTTGAAAGTTGATAAACATAACATAAAATATACTCAAGCTCTACACAAACAATGTTTCAAGCTTTAACGACGTACCCGTAGATAATTATTTCCTGCCTCCATCTTTGTTGTTATACCGATAAGTAAATAGCTGTGACCTATCAATAGCAACATTACCTTATTCTATTGTGACGTATTACATACATTAAAAAATTTGCAAATACATATCGTACCTACTTCTTTTTCCTACAATTACAATAATTTGGACGGAAATCGAACGTACTCGTACATATCCCGGCTTGGTCATTTAGTTATTCAATAAATTTTCTTACATACGACCCGAACAGTCCGCTGACCAAAGTGCAGTCGACCATGCTATCCAATTTATTACTTTTCAATCAATCACTAACTATCAACGACCTCGCCAAGAGGAACACGAATGTGCTTTGTGATCTACATTAGTTGCAATTCCCACGACTCGTAAGTGATTCATCAACATAATGACCCTACACTTCAGTTGTGACCATGATGCGAATACTGGGAACCTTGTGTCAGCAACGCCCTGTGAAATACTATAGTGTTTCCATTTAGGCGATAGTGCTGCCAACTCGCTGTCATTTGCTAAATAATATTACGCCACTACCCGCATTAAAGGACACTGCTTCACATGATGCGGGAGTCCATTAGTGTTCATCTCGTTGTACAGTTAACATATATGATGATCAAGCCCAATCCCTACAATCTAGCTAATCTTACATCCTTACCCCATTCGGTAATGTTTCAAGAACTTGAACCTATAATTCTCCTTCAAAAATTCATTAAATAATTTCCGAAAATGAAACACTTTATTCTATACCTAACGTCTTTTCATACCGATACAATGAAAATAATAATTCATCAAATGTAACGTATTATAGTAATGGAGGTAATAAAATGAACTTAACATACCTAAATAACGATTACCATTTATGATTATGTCGTCAACACTTCAAATGTAACACAGTGTTCGTGTTCGCTTGGACAATCATCGTTATCATTTTTATGGTCCGCAAACCGGATTTCATTCATAGTGAACACGACCTGCTACTATAAACAGACACCAGAACTATCTGCCATACATATTTATAAGAATAAAACGCCGTGTGGGTAGTATATATGAGTTTAAACTTGTGTGCACATTATATTAACAGTTCTGATCCTGTTTTTATCTTTTATATTACCCTTTTAGGGACTTACGTGTGTCCTACGTCCTTGCATAGAGTTCAAACTACCTTAATATTGAATTTAAAATTTTTAATTAAATGACCTTGAAAATATACAAAACTTATGGAGAAATAAGTATAAGTATCTTGTATCAATAATTCCAAAAAAGACTTTTTTCCGTTGCTTATGTACATTGTGCGAATTGTATAATTCATACGAAACTGTCTTTGAACTCGTTATCTTTAAGCGCTTATGATAATAATAATACGCTTATTTGCATCTTCATTTCAAGTTCTATAAAACCAGAAAAGCAATATTTATAAAGATAATACTGTTAATTTATGGCCTGTGTAACGACCACAGAGCAGACCTTTATATCGGATGAGAATATAATTATAATAAAAATCGTATTTAACGTCCTCATTGCGTTCTACTGTTAAATAAAACAGTAGTAAAGTCAGGAAAAGCTCTTAAGTCACGTTCCAAGATCAGATTGGAATCGAGACTCGGTGACGTGAGAAGTGTGTGCAAGTAAGTGCATTGTGCAGCTACATATGACGAAATAAGAAAAACATATGCACTCAGAACTAGATATGCAATTTTATACTGCAGATTGCATTATACACAAACAGTTCTAGAAATTACGTAAACACGATGATTTCATACGGTTGGCATCCTCTTTGAATGTTTTTGTTGACGGTGCAAATCCTCATCCGCCATGAGTAAATCACTTCCGGTGGTTTCACACTATTGCGTTATATGTGATGGTCGCAGCCTTTTGTAATGCATTTGAAAAATTAAAATATAAATTCAATTTAATATAATATGCATACGGCTCAAAATGAGAGATTGACAAATGCAGAAGAAGCAAGACAGGTCTGTATACATAGATATACCTAGTTAGCACTCGATGCTTTACAAATAAAATCACAATTAAATAAACAACTAATTTTGCCTTAAACAAATAATTTATATATAAAAAAAACGACTTAAACGTTTTCAATCATACCTGTAAAAACTTTGCACTCAACGGTATTCCATAACCTCCATCGCGTTTTCCAGAAATTTCTACTCTTGATATACGTTTAATCAGCTTTCTATTTCGTATAATCACACACCCACCTTCGCAAATAACTTTGGTATTGTAAAAACATATTCTAACGATCAATTAAATATCGATTGAAGTTTTCTCTGAGCAAAAGCTTCATAAACCTTTTAACGATAAGCAACTGCGGTGAACGTAAAGAGAGCAAATTGCTGCAAAGATAAATGTCACTTGGATGATATAATACTTAGCATACGATCACTTAGTTATACACTAGGGTTGTCAATTATCACAAAACGTTCCACAGGTATTTTTACTCATTTATTAGTATACGACTTGTAGTCTTCACTGCGACCGACGAGGCTCACGAATAAAAACCTAGTTTAATTTCCGATTAAGCTGGAACGAAGCTAACATTTATTCTATTATTATTTTTAATGAAGATATATGATAGACCTCGAACGTCGGAATGAGATATGTAACCATTTGTTTAGTTGCTGTCAGCCAAACATAGTGACTTTTTCGAAATCAATTAAACCTGGCACACACGTAGACGGCCAGTCAGTAAGTGGTCATCGTCCGCTATCCACATATATAATAACAGAGGAGCTGCCAATGCTTTGTCCGCTTCTGTGAGTGTAATGAGTTTTCAATAAGTATTAATAACTTTGGGTATCGACAGCCCTGGACTAAGCAGCCTTGTGGGCGCCGCGTCCTTGCGCCTACGCGCGGGGTGTAGCGACACTGCGGTGTAATGCAATAGCAGGGAAGGAAAATAGGAAGTGTGTAACTTACAAGTTCGCAGTGATATTTTATATCGCAGTATAAGTACGATGTCATATAATACTGTGTTCATATAAAACGACTGTTTCTTAATCATAACACTAGTTCTGAGCTGCTAGAATCTTAAACTTCTTCCTTTATAAAGTACTTATATGATTTATATGTGGATACTTAGGTTAATAGTAGTTTGGTTATCATAACTCAATCCGCCCATTTGGGATCAGACGACAATGTGCGGAAATGTTCTAAAATATTTATTATGATTTGTTCATTACACAGATGTTATTTTTTACAGACTAGGTACGTGATTAATTAGCCATAATTGTTCCTGACAATTATTATTATTCCATACCCTGTTTAACGCACTTGCGCAACGTGTCAATTCACGTTGTAGGTTCCAGGTACCCGCGTTGCAAGTCGCAAACATCGCGCTCTGATAAGCCGTTGAGAGACTGGAAGCGGCCTATTAAATGTTGCGAGACGCTCTGCGGTCGAAACACTGGGAAACTGTTGATTAAACCACGTTTAAGTATATGTTACGCCGCTAGCACTTATCAAGTACAAAAAGGTATTGTGACTTGCGGTGGGAATTATTTCTTTGTGTATTTATAATTCTTTTCAATGACGATATCGTTATATACTTAACGCATATTAATTTACTCTGGAGATAAGTGATAGATTGGCGTTATAGATTACAGTTGCCCATTCTGGAGGTCGTGGGTTCAATTTTGACAGCCACATTTGTGCAATATGGCATGCGTTTTTGCAATTAAATATCAATTGTCATAATGGTGAAGAAAATATTATAAGGAAATCTATACAGCTTAGATTTTAGCATGTGTATGAAATTAGTTATTCCACACATGACATTATTATGACCAATTCGTCTCGTTAAGAGAGGATACCCATGGCACTGTAAATTGCGAGTATCGACTATGAATACATTTTTGCTATGGCATCCGCAGCTGTTCTATGTTGAAATGCTTTTTATTAGAACCAAGTACCAATCTAATGGGATAAATCTTGAAATTATTAAGTCTCATTGAAACAAATAAAAACCATGCGATATATAATTCAGAAAACATCACAACTGTGAATCACCATAAAATATCTCAAATCATTGCTTAGTTAAGTGTTGTAAGCAAGTTAAATATAAAATATATGTAGATCTAAGTTTTAATCTTCTATACTGTAAATAGAAATCGACATAGAATACTGGTACATTAATGGAAACTAGTGAAAAATAGTGTTTGAGTTACATAATATTATTATTGAATTATTTAAATTATTTAATTAATAATAATTATTAATAAATAATTATTTAACTATTCAAGACAAGAGTAAACAATCAGTTGCTAGGCAACTGTGCTAGATCCTAGGTAGTAGGTATCTCGCTTTCCATCAAGTTGCATAGGTGTCAAACGCAGCCTATTGCTAAATAAAAAAAGTCTTCTTTAATTTACACTTACACACACATATACCAATAGATACATCCACAGGCGCGACTGGACACGTACATACGTATGCACGCATGTACACGAACATATCTACGCACACGCAAGCAGTATCAAGTAATCATAGATATTTCAAGGTACAAACTTCATAAGTAATATACCTAGATTGTGTGTTAACGTTAACTTTTATACATGAATAAGATGATACAATCATGAACAATAAATTTCAAAACGGGTTTATAAACTTAAGCAACATAAGCATGTACTAATGTGGTAAATGTAGGCATGAATTGCAAGTAATAATACGGCATTGCAAATGAAGAAACCGGACTGATTGGCTAGAATCCGCCTTTGACTCATGTCCCTTTACCATCCTTTAGGGAAGCTTTCATTGAACCTCAACCGAGGAGAGATAGGTAGAAAATGTTGTATGAAAATAACCAGTTAATTATTTACTTTTGATATAATTTGTTAATTAATACGTGAAGAGGAAGATTTGAATCGCTTTTTATTAAGAATATTACGCGTAGCTACAGTGTGAGATTTTGTACAGATTGTTGAAATTTATAAAAACATGGAACGCAGGCAAACAAATTTTTATGTATCGCATGTTACTAATAAATTATTAAATAAAACATTCATTGTCTACGTCCATGTGCATACTGTGAACGTCAAACCATAATAGACAAATTTCAAACATTACAAATTAGTAGAACTGTATAGAGTTCTATTATATGAACCCTAATAATGTACAAATTTATAATTGTGTAAACTACGTTTGAATGCCGAACTTTAAGCAGAAGTAAAAACTAAATCACCATTTATTCCTCTAGCGAGAGAAATATAAATCGCTTGTCGCCGATCGCTTCAGGTCGTACCAGTCGTCACTCGGTGGTCCTGACAACGACAACAAGTAAAATACCACCGACTTTTAATGCAATCTTTCACATGTTATTCACCTGGCGACATATTTCTGGTAATTTTGACGCATCGATCGTGCTAGTCCAGTGATCAGCAAACTGAGCCCAGGCGATGGGTTCGAATCCAAGAGAAATATTTGCGTAAGGAGTAGGTACCCTACTATTATGTAGGTACCTATTTGTGAATCTAAAACGATGTAAATAATTATACTTTATAAATTAGACTATTTAAAACCGTCTAAATACTTAGTATACAAAAATGTTACTAATTTAAAACAAGCGTTGAAATATGTCATCACACTAATAAAAGTTGTCACAGTTAAGAAAGGAAAAATTTCAATTTACACATTTTATTCAATAACTCACATTTAACCAGTACCTTACCAAATGATGATTGTAACCTGACACTCGCTTGCCCGAAAAGAAATTCACTATCGCTAAATACAAAAAAAGTTAATATCATCCCATATCTATAATCGCGATCTGTGAAAAATCTTTTAAACCAAGCAAGCACGTTCGTATGAAAGTGGCGCAATTGTAAACTATTTAGTTCATTAAGAAAGATTGTGCCACCATTCATAAATAATACGTGTAATGTATAACAAGGCGGATGTAACAGACAAAAGGTGAGAGTACGTAAAACGGTACTGAGCCGAATGCCGGCGCCGACCAGCCAGCCGACCGGCCAGCCGACCAGCCAGCCGACCAGCCGGCCGACCTCTCGACCCCATGCAACTTAACCCACTGCCACTCCTTTCAAAACGAGATCCCATTCTCACGCGCGACTGTACCGTAACGTTGTGGAATGTGAATTTTATTTGTAACATTTACACTGCGTCGTTGGTCGAGCGGATGCTAGCGCGAATGCTGATCGAAAGGTCCTGGCTTCATATACTGGGTCGGGTAAATACTATTATATTTTATAAGTTTTAGTTTCTAGTATATAGAAATTTCGAGTAGAGGCTCGGAGTCTTAATCGGCGCCCAGAACATGGTAATAAGCTCGCCCCCTATTTCACGTGGCTCGGGACGTAAACATAACTAGTAAAATGTGGATATGTACCTACAACACTCCTATGCCTACCTCATCGGAGATTACAGGAGTGTTGTTACATTTTAAACATATTCAGTTAAGTTCTAGCTGTTGTGGAATTATTTACGTTTTTGATTATTAAGGTATTTCAGCACATTCTTGATGCTCAGAATATGTATACCTGTTAGTTGAAACGTACAAATATTATCGCCAACTTCCACTGGAGCAACGCGGTAAAATGTAGTGTAGTTCCGGCCTGTCGAAACTGCGGGAAAACATATTTTCTACGGCATAAGTCTCTTTAAAAAAATCTCTATACTGCTTAGTTTACTCCTTCAAAGCCAACAAACACATGCGAAACACAAAATAGAGGAGCAATCCTCTAATAACACAAATAACCCTGATGGTGTATACCATGATAAAATGTTAAGGTATATGGCAATAGGCTCATCCCCTTTTCCAAGGGACGTATAAAGTAACTGATGAAACGCTACACTGCACTCAGCTGCTCAACCCTTGGGGAAAAAACAGGCGTAATGTACAATTTTTATAGATGCAGTCTAATAACTCCGAACGCAAGATCGTCGCGCGATAAACAAACAGTATGAAAAGCTTATTGTCTCAATAAATCAGTGGTTTCAGTTCATGTGAAGTGAACAGTTACTGTGAGAATAGCGGGTCTCGGGTCTGTTCCACGCTCGAGCCACAGATGTAATAATGGGTAGAATAACCGTAGAGGTGTTATATATGTAAATAGAGTAGGCGAGCCAAACAACTGTTTTCAAAAGTATTTTCAATCGGTCCAAAGAATTTTATACTTATTTATCGATTGGAATTGCGTGGAATTGGAAGCTGAGCGCGACATTTCTACACTCTACCATGTCTGTGGGTGGAGGGGCCAAGCATAAATCATACGCGTGCGCTTTCCAAGCAAATAGTTCCGAGTTATTCTAATATGCGTTGTCGATAGCGCGCTCAGATACTGGCGTGAAATGGGATATTTGCATGCTGTACTACGAGGGGGATATTATTTGCATTCTCCTTAATTCTAGCAACATAATCCTATTATTATTATTCCATCACACCGAGTCGCTTACGGGGTGTGCAGAGAGCACCGAATGCCATAGGTATATCTCTATACTTACAGACCTGACACGGTGCTTCTATGCACATTCGTCACTCTCTCCACACGCACGCCAGAATATTTTAATGAAATGGCTATACATATAAATTAAACTTGTAATACCTATACATCATCGTAACAGTGTGATGTCGATTCCGTTTAGACATATCGAATGTTCGTCGCGACCATCAACAAAATCTAACAGTATTTACCACAATCGTTGATAAATTACCGCAAACCGCTTTGATATTGCAAATAAATAACGTATATTCAAATCAAAGCTGCCGCTCATGCCTCCCACCGCGTGACTACGCACTCCGCTAGGGCTGTGACAAATCTCTTAGAAAAAATTGAAGTGTAAAATAACATATTATGTAGGTAAGTATTATGTATACGTTGAAAATTTGATTTATTCCATTACAGTTACCTACGAATACGACTACACGAATACGAATACAATATTTATCTGTTATAGATACGGAAACAATGCATTCAAAAAAAAATATTTAATCCATCAGTGAGTATCCTACGTACATCATAAAATACAATTAATCAGAAACATTCATAAAGCAGACATACCTTTTTATCTCAGTGAATAATTTCCTATTGAAATTCGTCATTATTATTATCAATACCTATTATCATTCCTTCGTTATCTAGGTTATTCGTTATACAATATTATTTTGTTGTTAAATGTTTCGTGAGTGTTACACGTGACTGAGAATTAATCCGGCTAGACTCACGTGTTTCTTGCGCGTGGCCCGACTATTCTCAGACTGTCAATTCTCAGTCAAACATAATATTAGTCACAACCCTATACACTCAATACATAGTTCTTTTCTCAAGTTTACGGTATACATATAATTATAAATTACCTTATTCTAAACGTCCAGCCTACGTGATGGCTCCGTTCCCACACATTGCGTGCGGCTATATTTTGTGTGTGAATATACATACATTTTTATAGGAATGTTATACTTTCGTATTTCATTCAGCTGTCTAAAGTAAACTTAAATATGACAGTTTATTTCAGTATATATCTTTTTTATAAACATTTTTTAATATTGCCCAACTGTATATTATAACAGTGCAAAGCAGTAAAAGCGGTCGTGTGTGCGTCCAATATCATCCTTAACATTGAGGCCGATCGAGTTCTGATGCAGATGGCCGCTATTGGCGCAATTCCACTAATATGATCGTATTAAGGCCAGTACGTTAAAAAGTCTCTAAGAAGGTATTAAAGGCGATTTAAGAACAGTAGACTGATGCACCAGCCGCTAACACTTATTGCCACTAATCATCTTTACAGCACCCATATAGAGCATACTACAGGAGTATGTTAATCAAAAGTGACGCAAAAGAAAGACACATAGCCACACCAAAGATAGTTAAAAAGTATGTTTTGTTAAATGAAGTCACGATCAGTTTCACAATATATATTTTCACAATTCACAATATAACAGGTTTTCAAAACAGTGAGACGTGCGTATTTCTTATAAGCTAAACATCTAACACATCACTTGTCAACACAAATTTCCAAATTTAAATATGCTAAAGAATACAGCATTATTACACATTACGAATGTATGCTACAACAATGCCATCAAATTGCGAGCTCGTTGTCTATGGTTTGCACAGCTGTAACCAGAGAAAACAATGAATGTGCCATGGCTCCTCGGATTTCACCATAAATATGTCAGTTGTTATTAATAAATACCCTATTATTGCCCTGGTAAAATTTTGCAAAATACGTTTCATGATTATTAATATCTACATAATAAAAATATCATAAATATTGAATGAGTATTTTTAGGTTTGGGTCCAAAGTTTAAACGATGAAGAACTGATTGTTGTTTATAGAGTTTTAGTATATTTGTACTAAACTCCAAACATACACAATGGAATAAATAGACAAGATCAATCATATCTCTGAGGAATTTACTGGCATGTAAAAGATTTACAGCTGGGTTAAGTAAATTTCTCTCACACAAACCAAATTAATAGCATAGCATTAGTACTGGTGTATTTATCAGAACTAATACGTACAAACTATATAATTTTTACGTCACTATGACAGCTTTACTTATATTGACCAATTAAGATACGACATTCTTAAAATGTAATGTTTGCTTGTTGGTATACTGGATAACATCAGCTCAAAAGCAAAAAGAATGCTAATATTTAGGCCCAAGCTCGATAAGGCTTACCTACCTTGACTAAGAAGGTCTGATGCTGGCTGATAGGGGAGTCGAAAGTCTCCTACATTGGCGTGCGTGTAGGAAGATAGTTATGAATGTAGAAAACGCATGGCAGGTCTGGATGGAAATATATTTCCTTGTTCTCTACCTACTCTGTAAAGGGCCTGGGGTGATGATGTAATTATAATATTTTATTTTTATGGGCACTAGACAGGTGGTTCGTTGACACGATAGGAGAAAGCTGTTAATTAAGCCCGCGTTGATCGACGTCCGATTGTGTAACCGTACGCAATCGGCTGGTGGTACATCGTATGCGGTTGGTTCGTGCGATATTCTCGAGAGTTAAGGTCGTCACAGACGGAGCTATAATATATAGTTATTATAGCAAGGCATATTACATTGTATTACAAAATATTTTCAATAGTAACATTCGCGTAACCGGAGTCGCAGCTATAATACCTATATCTATCTCTTTCTTGCGTGGTCAAAATAGGTGAGTAGGTGTAGCTAGAAATATTTCGATATATCAAAGCGTTATTACGCAGTTAATGATAGCATAGCTTCCGTCTTTGCTAGTTTGCTATAATATATTATAAAAAAATATAGTAATACATATTATAGCTCACTTTGTGATGGTCTTTATATTGTCATCAATAAATGAGTAGATACTCCAAAACGAGTATTTCCAAATGATTTGATAATTGACGTTTCAATTTTTTTGTATTCATGTTTATCTGTGATCAATCATTTTCGATATTTTCATTGTGAACCGTTGAAAAACTCGTAGCTTGAACGAGTAGTGTACAAGTAGGTATGCGATATAATTATATTGATGAATATATGAGTTCTTAAATGTATATATGTACATATGTAATTCGCATTCTAAATACATAAGTAGTTTGAATATAAGATAAAAGGAAAATGATCTTAAAAAAACTGTTTGGATATTTTTAAATTAAATATAGGACTCCTATGAAGATCGCGGATGCATGCGTTAGGCAATATAAAAAATTAAAAATGTGTAAAATACCGGCTTAATATGTGTTAATACTAAAATAAATCATGCTGATATTGCATCAGCTGTAGTCATTGTAACTCACATAAATATCAATATGGTTGACGTAAGTAAGATACCGAGGTCGATTGTACCTAGTGCATGATAAATTGATAGTGTAGTTAACTGATACTGTGAGAGAATTGTTGCTATACTCCACTCGTCTGTTACTGGCCACGGTCGCAAGTGGGAGGTGCTTGGAACATAATGTATTTCCCTAGTTAATAATAATACACGCATCAAATTCCTTCTGTGCAAAGACAAGGTGACATGTTCTGCTGACCTTGAGGTTACGTAATTCCTAAAACGTATACAATGAACAAGAACGACAAAATAACAATACAATGGCTTTTTTTTCTTCTACCGCTGCTATAACTTTTATATAAACTTTTTAATACTCTCCTAAAATTAAACATCTGCAGATGTTCATGGCGACAGCGGCCAGTTGCAATGGTTGCCCGCCCGTGTGCTATTTTCATGGCAATAAAGTAGAAATAAAAAATATTTCAGACACGTCTCACTGCGCAATTGTTGAATTAAAATTACAAAATGATACACCTCTTGAATAAAATGTAAATTTTCAATGTTAATAACGCAATTCTAGTTGGCACAGCTCGCTAGAATATTCGTAATGTAATTAATGTCATGGTTAGTACATTTTGTATTAAAGCTGTAATTACATTTTAGAATCAAGCGTAAACTTTTCTTGTTATACTAATTAATAATAAAAAAAACTATAATCATAAATATTGCACGCAAATTTCCGAATAGACTCTCGTACAGCGAAGAAATACAATGAATATTTGCAAAAAAAATTACTTCACGCCTGTAATCCCCGAAGAGGTAGGCAGAGGAATGTAGACCATTCCCACGTTTCACCAGTTACTTTTAAGT
>DWFO01003216.1:0-12583 GCA_018246595.1 Mimoniades nurscia nurscia | reverse complement strand
AGCTCTCTTGACGCTTACTCTGGGATCAGATGGCCGTGTGTGGAGATATCCCCATATATTATTATTATTATATATATATTATAATGTTAATGTAGATATGATGTAGTCAGTAAAAACCATTTTTAGATGAAAGATTTGTAGTGAAAGATTGCCGCATAGTTATTATTAATAACTCTACATATCAAACGTCCACTTATTGCTCTAGCGATACAAACGGCGAATAATTTGATGTCATATCTCATCAAGATCCATAGTTCTATACAATAATTTTATTAAACACGTTCGAGTCAACTGCAGTTAAAACGGAAACTGTAATCCCCGAAGAGGTAGGCAGAGGAATGCAGAACATAAAAAAAACATAAACATAAACTCTACATAAAACTGAATTATCACGCTAAGTTCCTTACAAGGTGGGTATAGGATACAGAGCTACAAATACGTCAATTCTTACAGACGCGACGCACATCTAATGATGATCTATGAATCTAAAAGATTCACTGCTCTCTTATAAGTACATCAGGTTCGAATACTTCAGACTGCCTCGTCAGTAAATAAATTAAATCCAATTAATAGGAATAACAGTCAAACACACTCCCGTACTTCGATACACACACAGGAAGACATACAAAAATGTCCTTTAAAAAGGATGTCAAACTCAACTGTCGATGTTTTTTCAATCAATTGCCACAGAGGGTTGCTCTGTAAAATAAAAAAAGGGGTGGCTCAGATCGATTTTCGAACATCAAACAGGTTTAATTAGATAGAATTCCAATAAGACCGCTAAAAGGTTTATGTAAGAGTAGACATACATTAGAAGTAGAGTTTGGACATGTGGACATGTTTATTATTAGATACGCTAGTATCAACGATCAAATTAAGGTGTAATGCTTATTTAGGTGTGTAAAAATAACGAATTTAAATATATGACATAGACATTTTTGTGAGTATATGGATCAAGTTGTACAATATTGTTGTTACATGGTCACGGCAGCTCGATTTTTATCTTAACAGGCCTCATATGTTTCTTATATATTCTTCACTTGCTTCATACACGCCGTTTTCGGAGTCATCTGATTACCTAACCCATCAAGGTGACTGGTTTGTTCAAAATATGTGTTTATAAAGTAATCTTAATAACATAATTTTTCTCGGCAATAAACAGGTTATTCTTATTTTTAATATATACCTACTGTATCGGTAATCATTTGTAATTTTTTTGGCAAACTTGAAAAATTCCAAACAATGAAAACAAACAAATGGTATTTTTGAATTACAAAGAAGGTACTGAAGAAAACAATAATTAGACGAGCCGATATCGGAGCCCGGCCGCGCGCCGCGCGCCGCGCACCCCACCTCCCCATTATTTTATCTAATCAAAAAGTTTTAAAGGAAAAATTATGCCGGCCTGTATTATGAGTCAACTTTCTTTGTAGGGGAACAGCGGGTGTATTTTTAATAACGACTGCGTTAAAGAAAGTCATTGTTCCGAGTGAGGCATCTAAATCTGATTTTTATTGCGGAAATTTTCGATGAGTACGAAAGATGATCTCGAAGAGTCAGGATCAACTTCGTAACTTTTAATTTTTCATATACCTACGTTTGAATCAAAAACAGGTGTGTTATTTAAGATTATTTTATACGTTAGGTATCTTTAATGATAAAAATAATTTATTTAATAGTTGTGGAGATATAATATAAAGAGATATGCACTTTAACGAACCTGACTATACCATAATTCACATTTGTACCTAATTAAAAAATTATATACGGTAACTATAGAAATATTTGATACTTTAAGCGCTCTGCTTACCACGCACGACATCTGCCTTGATAATATAATAATATACGTGTAATACCAATAATACGTAATTGTAACATACGGTTATGTAACATTATATCAATGACAAAATTAATGTCTTCATTAATCTATGAAAAGTGTACTCTCAATATTGTTTGAAGGATATTCGTAGTATTTCAAAGCATTTGCATCTTTACAATATTATCTCAACGTTTTTTACTTAAGCTCAAAAGTTTTTACACAATTAAGAAGGCGCTGGAAAAATTGTTCCGAAAAAAGAGGGTCGTGAGTGGCGAGACTCCCCAAACAGTTTCTTTACACAACGTTTTCTGTAAATACGGAAGTTCCACTTGTGCGCAATAATATACCTTATGTTATACACCTTACGGCACGTTTTTGAATAATCATTGCGTTGGGGTAAAAACATTTTCTTAGACAGCATTATTATTGCACACCTAGTATGCGTAAATCAGCGCTTGGGGCAAAAAGCACTTTTTACAGGAAAAAATGCAATTATATGCAGAGAAGAAATAGGGGAGAGGTTTGTGATGAGGTAGGATTACACTTTTCTATTTCGTTACGAAGGAAATGAATTAAATATTCATTACGGGTATATTTTGATACAATAATACCTGTAAATTACATAACATTGTACATTGAAAGATTATATAGTAAAAGCCAAATTTGTAATTTAAAATGAAAATAAAAGAGCAAAATGATTTAAATGTAAGTTTTTCACAAGCAAACAAGCAAGTAAACGGCGTAGTTAAGGATACGTATAATAAAGTAATTTGCAGGCCTGCGTCAATTCAAAAATCGAACGGCGCAATAGAATATTCAATCGAAATTCAAATAAAATCCGCGCCATTCGAATGTGAATGTTTAAAATTGGAATGATCAGGAAGCCACGCGTAGCCCGAGCGGTCGACGGGTAACGTTCCAAACAACGAATAGTTGCAAACATTGGGTCAAGGTTTCGCGTCAATGTCGTGCAACGGGACCCGAGAAAAATACGTACGAGCGTTCCGTACACGAATGTCTTCGCGTTCGCGGCTGATTTATTGGAAGGCGACCGCTGATAAAAATGTTCGCGAACCAGAACGTGGCGTATCACTGAACAGTATTTAGGAATTGTTTATCCGTGATGCTTTTTTTGTTGACGGATAGCTAGTTACATGAGAATGTACGCTTCCAATTTGTAATTCCAATTGGAACGGGATTTATTTTTAAATTTCGAAGGATACAGATAATATACGATAATTGGGTAATTCTCAAATATTAATTAAAATATCGTTAAATAAGCATACAGTCTTCGATCAATTAGGTAGTAGATTTGGTATTAGCGTACATTCACTAGAAACGTCTTGTTACATGCATATGAATACAGAGGAGGTTACGTAAACGAAATAACATTTCGCCATATTGTTTCATTAAAGCTAAAAAGGGTATTAACAAGTTCAATATATGCAATCGGTATAATTTCTACATGTTGACACAGCGCGGGGTTTTGTTTCGAGAACATGATTTATGGTAATATTGTTTTGTTCTGGGATACCTATTTTGAATGTACAATTTTAGGGGTTTTCTAAGAATACAATGGAACTTTATAATGATAAACTTTTGTCTTGAAATATTAGTTTAATACTTAAATCGTTAAACATATTTTATTAGTAAATATCTTGAATTTTAATTATAATAATTATAATTTTATTTGTTTGATAAAACAATAACTTAGAAAAACGTAAGATCACGCCTGTAATCCCTTAAAAGGTACGCTGAGGAGTAAAGTACACTCCCAAGTTTCATCGGTTACGTTTATGTCTCACTATGGAATAAGGGATGAGCTCATTGTCCCATACCGGGCACCAATTCAGGGTTCGACCCCAACTTTTTTTATTACAAAATGTTTTCTAGAAAATCTAGGTCAGAAAATCCAATCCTTTCCTACTTGGAACTTGAACTCACGACCTCTCAATCGGCAGTAAATATACCGGGTATATATGGACGGATGTGGAGAGCTGATCTGAATAGTATACTAATGAACCAATTCTAATGGACCAATTCT
This sequence comes from Mimoniades nurscia nurscia, assembly GCA_018246595.1. Lineage (NCBI taxonomy): Eukaryota > Metazoa > Arthropoda > Insecta > Lepidoptera > Hesperiidae > Mimoniades > Mimoniades nurscia. Next base: position 8,720 of record DWFO01003216.1, on the reverse strand, counting down.
AATGGACCAATTCTAATGGACCAATTCTAATGGACCAATTCTAATGAACCAATTCTAATGAACCAATTCTGATGAACCAATTAACCAATTTATTCTAATGACCCAATTTTGAATTTCAATTTAAATATCTTATGGTACGTACCTACAAATATTATAATACATTTAATAAAACGTGGAATAAGCTTTCGTCTGTAGTTTTCGTGCGGCATAAAATTGTCTACTTAAAAAAAAGGGGAACGAGAGCTCAACGTAAAAGTCGACAACTCATTAGTCACTCCTCGGGTGTTGCAAATGTCCGTAGGCGGCGTTAACTTCTTGCGCACTCCGTTCACTTATCTATTAGGCTATATTAATTTAAATAATCTCGCACCGTGAACACAAATTCATTTGACTTCGCATGTTAATTCCCGTGAAATTGTACGGAACTTCACTTAATAGTTTGTTGACATGTTAAGGTTGTTTTTTACCGAGCCCGTCCGCTCCCGGCTAACTTGCATACCATACATATGTATGTTGGTCTTATCAAGGACATATTATGTAGTCCCGACGCGTCATTCGTCCCCGTCCACCCAGCGTTCCGCGTTAGGAGACTGGAGTATTTGCTTAACATTTACATGGGAACGAAAATCTCCGGTTGTTCGGTCCGTGTGAATTAAGAGAACTATACATATGTTAATATATTAATTCGTAAATTTTTTTATAAGTTTATACTGTTTACATAACGCATGATTCTGATTTTCCTATTTTGCGAACCGCCTTTACACTTCGTATGGAATACTGTATCACATACACACACTCGTACATACGTACATATCTTTACGCCAGGTCTCTCACTCTCTATTCATAAAGAGCTGCTGCTCTTCTTCTACATTAAATACTCTCCTCATACATGCACGACAATTTGGGAGACTTCTGACTCCCCCATCAGCCAGTATTTGGCTTATTTGATCGAGACAGGTGAGTCTTGGCCTCCCTCATTACCTACGTCCGTCAACGTTCGCATTGTATAATCTGCTACGTCCCTCTTTCATCAGCCATTCTTTCAAAATGTCTGAACCATCGGAGCATGCCCTTACTCATTTTTACACCGATACTCGCTTCCATACAAAGAATGTTCCTTACGTCAGAATTACAAATGCGGTCGGCGAGTGTCAAGTCGCGTATGCGGCGCAACGACCTGTATTATTGTACTTTCATCTCCTTTCTTACATACCCAACTCTCGCTACCGTACAGTAGAGTTGGAGTAAGCACGGAGTTGTGTATTGCCAATAGAGCTCGCTGGCTTAAAAAATCGCAACTCAGTACTAAACGCTCCATTCAGACTATTTCTTGCACTCACTCTTCTCTCAATGTCAGCGGTCTACCTGCCATCCCTGCGAAAGCACATCCAAGACATACAGTCTCATCTATTACTTACAGTACGTCTGGACTTTTTCCAGCACTAAATCATTAGCCACTACCCTTGTACTATCGATAAACACCTAACAATGTGCCAAATAACACGTCAAAGATAGTTACGAACTTCACGTGGAATTCCGGACAATTTATACTCGTAATTGCAAGTGGAATTCAAAGACGAAAATGCAAGATAGAAAAAATTCAAAATCGATAATTTTCTCAACGTAGGTATCATAATCAGTTCAGGAAAGTATTATGACATTAGCAATCATAAAATTTTTAACTCGCTATCAAGCTCTAACAAAGTTACAGTACTATGCAAAAACAATATTATTATTAAATTGACAAAAGTTAATATGATACTAACAAACTTTAAGTTTCCATTAAACATTCCGAATACCATTTCCATTCCAATTGGAACTTAAAGTCTCATTACATTAAAGGAATACGAGTTAAATATAATCCTAATAGACATAAAATATTGCAAGAGACAGATTTATTATTTTGCTTAATATTTTTTACGCGCAGGACGGTATGTGTGGGGCACCACGCTGCGCTCTTTTAGTCCACATAAACACATTTCCGTAATCACCTTATAAAGGGATTACTATAAATAAAGAGGAAAAAGGAAATTAACCGCATTACACGAGGAAAAAACCCCGTCCCCCAGCAATATGGACGCTCCCACTGATAAAACACTTTATATATGTATGTACATATGTCGGTATGGATGTAGTTATGTATATATGTATACTGGTGGTGCAAATGAAATAATGTCAGCTTACGAGCACCAAAAATTTAGGAACAATATCGAGCATGCGCATGGCTGTCACATTCGGTGTTCTAATGTGTTCTTTTCTCTACTGTATTCTTTATTCTATTTTGTATTCTTCTATTCTGTATTCTTTATTCTAGGATTCGAATATCATTACACGACGATGTGGCACTCGGTGCTCTCTGCCTACTCCGTAAAGAAGCGGGAGTATCGGGTCTTGTACAATGATAATATTAGTAGATGATAATAATTAGGAAATTATTAATATCTTGATGTTGAGATATTTAGATAAGTAGCTGCTATGACTTTGTTGTGTTTTGGGTTTGCGTCTCGACGTAAGTTACGTGTTAATTTTTAATCCTAATATAATTTATATGTTCTATTTATTACGGCTTCGGTAGGTAAAATTCAAGTAAAAATCATAATCGTATGCGATCTATATACTTTATATGTTTAAATTTGTAATTCGTGTAATACGCGTAATAGACGAAACATATTGATATTGATAATATTAACACAATTATATAATAAAGTTACGTATATATTATATTTAGAATAGTAAGTGTCACAAACGAATATCCGGGGCAGGTTCGATGCAAATATCTAGTAAGTTTCTATTTCAACAGCATACCGAGAATCTAATAGGAACTAGTGTTTAACAAAACTGTTCCGCCAAACAGCCAGCAAGACACGAAAATGTTCAATGTGAAAATATTATAATACGTAAGGGAAGCCACTTTTCTATCATATAACAACTTAAATATTTTTTCCATTTTTATCACCCATGTTTTGATCACACAACGAGTTATTCAGAGGTCAATCGGTCGTTGCAATCACGTTGAAAACCAGCGACATACTGAAGTTATGTGTCCACGTTGCTTAAGGGCGTTTTAGATGAGGCGAAATCCTTAAGGATACATAAAAATATGCGGCAGCTACCCCTACGCACGTTAGCTCGGGAGGCGGCGAGTAGGGGATAAAAAAGAAAATGAGGAGTTATGTTTTTGGTAATAAAGGTCGGACGAGAGAAATCGTTTAAGAGACCGCCAAATGAGATGGAACGAATATATCTGATTATTTTTATGGCGCGGAATGGCGATACGGCCTCGGACTTAATGTTTATTTGTTTTACTAGAATTTAATGTCATATTGTTTACTGGTGCATTTTTACAGCCACTTGCTTAATTTTTGGCTTGTAACCAGTAGGTACCATTGGTGGGTATATGGTATTGCGCGTTAGTTTCAGTTAATACTCTTGTTTTTAATGTAGAGTCATGTAGAGATGAAAAATAGAAAATATTGATGTTGAACACAGATCAATATGAAACATTTCTTTCAGTGCAGTAGTTTTTGACATTTATTTCAGTAGTCAGTATTTTGTGTTCGTAATGTTGTTGTTAGTATAATTTCTGCGTATGTAAAAAGTAATCTATTCTTTGTCTAGACATTACACTTTTTTGCTTCTCTCGGCCTGTTAGTTCTGCTATTTATCTGTAGATACAACAAAGCGGACAAGTTTTGCCAGTGGTTCGCGATTTTGAAAATATTTGTCACATTAATTTATCGAAAGATGTCAAGAAAAAAAAAAACAAGGTGGAGTATTAACCTAAAAAAATCGCGTACAGCGATACAGCGTTGCGATTTACGGCGACAACAATCGAGAGAGTCGTTATTTTAATGGCTTCTGAAAAAAGGGCATGAATCAATACGAGGGACACAAAGCGTAATTTATAAGCGCATTCGTTTAATTGCAATGAGAAATAAGTGTACCTTAAGGCACCTGTCACATCCTTCAAGCGAACTAACGGCGAAAAAATTCATAAACTGAAGATTATTTTTTTACCTCTTATGTGACAAAGAACCTATCCTGAGAAACTGACAGTCGAGACTGATACCGAAGTTAGAAGTATCCAAAACCGGTGAGTATTTATGATAAGAGTGAAAATAAGAACAATTAAGACCTGGTATTATTATTTTTCACGCTAGATCTCTCGCTGGATAGGCAAAGAGCACTAAGACCTAAAAATATCTCTATCCTTATACACCTTTGTACTTCTTCTACATCACTCTCTTGATACAAATACTGAAAATGTTATAAGTACTCGTACATTACAATGTAATAGCTGTACACGATTGTAGTTCATCGCCGGCAGTGAGACGCACGGTCAAGTGTGCATCCGTGTTAATTTTGTATCGGTTTTGTTACGGTGGGGTGTGTATCGATTTCATTTAAAAACGCCAAACGAGACGCGAACCAAATAGTGCACATGATGGCATTCGTTAAACTACATTTGTTTTCATGTTTTAATACTTAGCGAACTACGTACATTCATATGTTTTATGTATTATATTTACATACTCAATTTTGCTGTTTTTAATCACCTATATTTACCCCCTTAACAAATAAAATTTCTTTATATGTAAATTCGCAATAAAAAGTCGCCTGTGTTTTAAATTCGCAATAGAAGTTCTTTTGTAATTAATATAAGTCCTGCAATTAACATAAGTATGTAGCTGTAGTTTGAGAGATATTTCCGATGACGAATGGTCAGCTCATCATAACAAAACACGTGATATTATTTGAGAAGCGGATTACTGAGACACACACGCACACACAAACGTGTACCGAATAGTGTCCGAGTGTAGAGTTCACGCACACACTTGCAAACGCCCTCGCGACAAATAATAAAGGGAGGGACCGTGATATAATGCAGTTTTTTATTCCTTGCTCCTTATACCCACAGCTAAAAAAAATGCCAGCCATATCCGCGTATATTTTAACTATCACTGTGTTTTTTTTTGTACAAAGATAGGAAGGGTTCGGCCGAGGGGGTTATCTCGTTTGCTTGATAAAAAATTACGTCTATTCAACTTTCGCCAAAGGGCCGTCGTGGGTTTTCACAATGGACTCTGGGGGGGTCAAGCGAAATTATAAGTTTTATGTCCTTACAATATTTTAATATCGTCTCTGATCTCATTATATTCGAAATGATCGCGCATAGAATGTGTGATTAATATCCTAATTTAATTCGTCTCCAGCGGGACCGTCGCCTGTGTTTTAAAGCAGGTAGCCTCTTGTTTCTGGGAAAAAAATATTTATATCTCTTTCTATTAGACGTCCTATTGTTCGCGCGAGGGTACGTCAGCACGCGACAAAAGGAACATTAATTATAATATCCGATTAAAAAACGCCATTTAGCCGAGCGAGAGGAGTCCTTTGTTTGAAATGATTGAATTTAGAATTCTCTACATTAGCCATCGTCTCTGGGGAGGGAGATGCTGCATGTCGAAAAACAACCACCCAACGCCTATTTGCGTAGGCCGTTACAAATTTTTTTATACTACAAAATATTTTTGGGAATGTAGAGACAAAATTAAATAAAGATCAAATTACATGGGAAACGTATATATCCAGCGAGACAGCGAGAAACTAGGTAAGAACGGAGAGACTGCCGAAATATGAGCAACCAATTCCATAAACCACATCGCGGGGAGGAAACACGAGTTATGTCCGTACGTGCTCGCACATAGTAATTAGATATTACGTTACCCGGCTAATCGTAACTCGCACGGGTGTTGTTTTACCCGAAAGGGGAATAAATCACCCACACGCTGCACCGTGCTTACACCGCGACGCAATAAAAAAAACAACAACAGAAAAAAAACTAATGAAACAATGTCGGAGTGCGCAACAAAGGAGATAAAAAAACGCGAAAAAAAAAATAGTTATGATAATAAATGTAACGCTTAAATAAAAAGCAATAATAATAGCGAACGGGAACAATACTATGTGTTTTATGCGTGCGGGGATGAATTAAGGTTTATTTAGCATTACGGTGTAGATCAACTTTTTGACAAACTCGCGCGCCGCCGCCACAGCGCGGCAGCTGTCGTGAATTTTTTGGATTAATTTCGCTCTGATGAGGTACTGCATTTTAATGAGCACGTCCAAATTCACCGTTCCGTTTTTGTTATATCAAAAATTGGGTTATACAACAAAGTGTTACATCAAAGCATTCATAGGGAAAATAATTTTTGCTAGGTACTACGTAATATGAATGAATGATAGAAGAGGTGTAAGTACAATACAAATATTGATGGATGCAAGTGCTGACGTAATACCTTACCTAGCTTGACCAAATAGGTCATATCCGACCTGATCGGGAAGTCAGAAGTCTTCGAAACCGGCGTGTATGAAGATTCGGCTTTCGCTTCACTTTGCTTACCCCGTAAGGAAACTGGCGTGTTGAAGTAATAATAAGTATATAATCGTATGTAAGGCGTACGGAGCTCGATGGTGCGCGGCGTAATAACGTTACGGTACACACATTTTTATAATAACGCACGGCGCAGATGCACTATTAATCTCGTGAGATGTGTAGTTATTAAATCTTGGTGGAGCGGACGATGTCGTCCGACATATTATTAATGGAAGTGTATCACGGGAGCCATTAGAAACGTAATTAACATCGATCGTGGTCGTTAGAAAAAAAGGCACTCGGAGTGCTCCGAGGAGGCGAGTCCCGTCACTCTCGCGACGACGAATAAAAACGTCATTAAAGATTTATCGCCCGAAGGAAGTATCATTAATATTATTCAATTAATAAAATGTAATTTCGCGAAGCAAACTCTCACCCCAAGGAGGAAAAAGCAATTAGTGGCTAGATTGCGATCCGTCAAAACAACTGCGTAAAAAAAAACTACGAGTGCTCATTAAAAAAAAAAGAATTCATGAGGGGTGAATATATAAGAACTTTTTTGCATAAGACGGTGGCGCCCTCGTTTTTTAAGTTTTTTTTCGTAGGGAACAAACTATGTGGGTGCACCGTAAGCGGTTTTCGTCACACTTGCCGACTGTGGGGATTGACGAGTTTTTTTTTTAATTGTGCTCGTAATGAGAGCTGTTATGGTTTTATGGCGCGGTAATGAGCGCAATCGCGCGGTGACATTTGCATGTTAGGGCGGGGATTTTTTCTCTTCGTCACTTTTTTCGATGTAGTTTTTTATACATTTTTTTTGGACTGTTTACGGCCAGCGATATGGCTTTATTCAGTGTTTGCGGTTAAACATTTCAGAAACTCCTTGTTTATAGCTAAGGGGTGGTTTATTGTTATTTTTTAAGTGTTTGTATGTACCGTGACATGAATATTTTGAGTACCGTTCGAACAATTGATACGGGTGCGTGTTTTTGATTTTGGTAACGTTAATTTAGGCGAAATTCCACTAAGACGTTCTTGTACGAAGTGATTACAGTTAGACATAATGATAAGTCGAGCCTACAAAATAGACACACTGTATCAAAGTATAATAAAAGGTCGTGTTCTGACCTGCCGCCGGTCCCGATTTGGTATTAGCAATCATTAAATTGGAAATAACGCTATATAGCCGATCCACCGCTTTTCTTTTATAAATATCTCTCACGTGACGGCGGTGCCTCGTCGTGACACGAACCTTATGGAAACGATGGAAATATTCAAATGGCGATATAAAAAAGACAAGTTAGGTAGCATTTAAAAAGCTTGTTTGATCAGCGACGAATCGTTCCTAGACATGACACACGGCGGTGCACGGCGCATCGCGCTGTCGCCCCTTCAACAAAACACACGCCTATTGCTAGTGTAATAAGGTTCAAATTATATTTAGCAAACTGTAATATTATCGTGGTATAGATGCAGTCTTAGCATTTAAACGGAATTGATCTAAAACCTAAAAAAAAAATGCTTGGTTCTCAAATGGGTATTCAAAATTTTATAACACTGTTTCACCTTTTTATTGTGAATAAAAATGGTTGTATTTGCAGAAGTGAATCGAAGAATGTTCATAATATTTTTCGTCAAACGACATTTCGAGCCATTTAGTTCGTCATGGCAAGAAATTAACTTGTCTTTCGTAACTGGCGTCTGCGATAGGAATCTGTGTAGTTTCTTCAACTCAATTATAATAAAAAAGTAACATTAAACGTAACATCGCGCTTGTAATCCCCGAATGTAGAACACTCCTACGTTTCACCAGTTACGTTAACTTCCCACTATGGAGTAGGAGGTTAGCCTATTTCTATTGTTATCACGATCATTATCGTTAAGTGTTCGCAATTTTATCTATGAGTAACGAAGCTTCTTTGAGTGTACAGAAAAGGTACTATAATACTATAATGAATATTTAAGTATAGGCTTTAATATTATTAATCTAAATTTTATTGATATTCCAAAAAATCATAGGTAAAAAAGGTATCAGCTTACAGCAGCGTGGCGTTCCACAGCTTGATTTTACAGTCTGAAGAGAATTGTCTCAACATAGAGGAATAGTATACATTGATTGAATCCCTTTCTTCAGTGTTAGAAGGTTTTTGGATACAGGAATTAAATAATTATTTATATTTGCAAAATTATAAATAAAATTGTTGTTATTAAAATATTTATTATTTTCGTCTATGAAGAGAGGGTTGTATGAATTTGTTGATGAATGAATGAACTACCAAACAAGGTGGTAAGCTTTTCAGTTTGTAAATTCAAGAAATTCGTTAAGCTTCGATTATGTCAAAAAGCC
>DWFO01003215.1:0-12584 GCA_018246595.1 Mimoniades nurscia nurscia | reverse complement strand
AGAGATATTTGGCACTCTGTGCTCTCTGCCTACCCCGCAAGGGACCTGGCGTGAAGATATGTATGTATGTATGTTGTGATATAAAGTATTTTATTAATGTCTTCGTTAACAACGAACTTAAAACTATAAGAAGCAAAACTTTCGTCCAAGTAACATTATCGATCCTATAAGTCTCGTAAAGTCTCTAGTCTATTATATACTTACTTTAAAGGTTTCTAATATAACGAAGAAAACTTAATTTCGAAGCAGAAAATGTGTATTTTATACTTAAATATTGACACATTGTATTACGGATGGGGTTCATTCCCAGTTTCTACGTATTACGGACCGAAATTTATGCCCAATAGTGGGACTGGAATTGCTTTCAGCCCTATAGAAAGGGAGTTTCACAAAAATTAAACCTGGTAATAAAATATAATTTAAATATTTTTTGTTTATATAAAAAAACAACATTTTTACAAGAAATGCAAATTCGTGGAAAGAAATAATACTCTGTCATAATACGACTAGGTAAGTATTTTTAGGGTAAGACAAATAAAAATAAAATATTTCTACGTCTGAGTCAGACACGTGAACTTTGAATATGACATTCATAAAACTTTTAAAGAATAGTGCGTTGACCTGAATCGTTCATAGCGTTGTTATTATACGCGCCTGTTGAAATTTGCCCAATGCCAGATGTTGGTTTATGGTTTTATACAAACTATACTACAAGATAACCGATATGATATGATAATATGATAATATTGTTTACAATGAATCTATACATAAATCTTCGTACCGATAAGTCTTACTACATAAATATAGCGCTTTTTCTGGTTTTTAATCAATTTTTAGCGACTTAGTACAATAATTAAATAGGATATGTTCTTTTAAAGATTTTTCAATCTCGACTATGAGTAATGTACAACAATTTAACCAAGTCGGCAAGGCCTTTAGTTTTCGAAATAAATACGCGTTCCCATGAAATAGATGATTTCACATTTGTGTCGTATAATTGTAATTTATTTTATAACTGCAATGTGTAATTATAATTTATTTTATAATCGTAGTGTATAACTATAATTTGTTTTATAATTGTATCGTATAATTATATTTTGTAATTGTTAATTGTAATGCATAATTATAATTTATCTAATAATTGTAAACAATTCTATTTCTATATTTGTGATAAAATTAATGAAATCATACTACAACATAGTTACACATCCAAGCATATACTTTTTTATACTATCAAAACATAATAACATTAGGCTTCGAACGTTTCTAATTAAGTGAGCAGAACCGAAACAGCCGTGTCTAGCGTTATCAAAGTTCCGTTTCGGAATAAATGTCGTCCGATTATTTATGTGCGGAAGAGGGCGCATCGCGAGATTGCCTTCTGATTGCGACGCCCGATTGAAACGGATATTTTACAAAACGTCCCCGAAATTATCGTTCGCCAACGATTTGCTAAAATATCGCAACATCAAACTTACTTGGGTTTTATTGTGTATTAGTTATTCGCTATTGGAATTTGGATTTTAAATATCTTTAGATTGAGTGTTTTAAGCTTCAGATTAAAACGAATATTGTTTTAACAGATGTCCTAGGGCAAACTATATACGATTATGTAGGTGGTTGTTTCTAAAACTAGGTATTTAGTAAATATACAATAGAAGTATGGAAAAAATATAATTATGATTTTTTTAAGAAAAGAAAATAGCCAAATAACGTAATATCACGCTTGTATCTCCCCGAAGAGGTAGGCAGAAGAGTGTAGTATGCTCTCAGGTTTCATCAGATAGGTATGTTATATTTTATATTAAAGATTGAAACTAGGAGAATCAGCAGTCACGTCTAAAACCATACAACCAGCGAGGCATTTAATAAATTTTATCTTAATATTCTGAGATGAATATAAATATAGCGATGAAAGTCGCGAATTAAAACATTCTACATCTGATTGATGTAGTAAACAGATAAAGAGTCAATTTTGTTCGTACCAAAAAAAATAATACGCTTTCGTCTGAATTATCATTTGGCACCGATTTGTTTCATTTTCACGCCATTGCCTCCTCGCTCTTGGATTTGATCGTCGATAACATCAATAGCTTTTATATAACGTTGTTACATCGAGCGCAGAGTGGAGCGCATGAACTGTTTCAATTGTTGATAGGTACATTGTTTTCAAAATATATGACGTCTAATAATTTCTGCACTCGCGCTAATATTATCTTAAGACAATGAACATTTCAACGAGTTAACATTTCTCTTTTATATTTTACCAGATCGTCGTCCATTCTCCGATAATTTTAAACGTAAAAAATTGTTATTATTTTTCTTAACGAAATAAACTTCGTTGAAAATACATAATCAAACTTTATGACTGATACTGAAATGTGCCTGTCATAAGGAAGTGTTTTTAACAGAATTCCGATTCCGGCGCCCTGTTCAAGATTTCACGTTAATTTTTAATTTGATAATTCACGACGTAATCTGTTTAGCCCGTTGCCTTGTAAATTTTTCGGGTATGTCCGTAACAGTCAGTTATAAAAGCGAAAATAATTTCATAAAAGCGTCATATCTTGCCCGGGTCACGTAAGACAGCGCTTCGGGGGAAAATTACATTTTGTTTGGCCACGTCCACGGAGGCGACATGGGACAAGTGAGTTAACGAGTGTTCAGGATTCTTGGTAATTCTTTCATATCTCCCGGATCTCTGGATGGGCGAGTTTGCTGAATCTTTATAAATCGATAAGTGGGTTATTGTTTCACAACATTTCTCTCACAACAGTATTGAATAAAACATTGGCCTATAAAGTGTCGCCTTGATATTACAAAGGGTTTCAGTGCTCGTGATTTTTATTTGTGTTGAGCGTTTGATTTTTTGCATTTCTGAAACATTACGTACTATGTATTAAAAAAATATGTTTTGAACTTTTGAATACCGGTATTCTGTATATTGTGCACAGGATTTATTTGATCGACAACGATATGGATTTTTTTTGTGAATTCACTTTAGTCATAAAAGGTAACAGGCCTGTAATCCTCGAAGAGGAATGTAGTACACTCGAACGTTTTACCAGTTACGTTTACGTCCCACTATGGAATAGGTGGAGAGCCTATTGCCATACACTGAGCACAAATCTAAACTCCGGGCCACTGCTAGAAGGTCTAAATTAGAAAAATCCAACGGTATCTGACGCGAGATTTGAACCCAGGACCTCCCAATCGACACTCGTGCTTGCAACCGACACAACCAACGAGGCTGACAATTTTCTATATACACATCAAGTCAATTGCAATATACCCATTTATATTTAACGGGTTTGAAGAAAAACGGTTGTAATCATCTAGCAGTTATTAATTTCATATAATTCTTCTCATACCGATTTATTTATTTATTTATTCCCGGGTCGAGCACTACAAAATTTTCTAATTTAGATTTTCTAGTAGTGGCTCGGAGTCTAGATAAGTGTCCGGTATATGGCAATATGTAGTCACCACCTATTCCATCGTGGGACTTAAAAGTAACTGGTGAAACGTGGGAGTATTCTACACTCCTCTGCCTACCTCTTCGGGGATTACAGGCGTGAAGTTACTTTCTTTACTTTCTAAGTATCTATATTGAATCCTGTCCCCGTTGCAAAATGTCATATTCTTTGATTTTGTTATCGTTTAGGGGCTGATTACAAAAAAAAATGATTGTAAGCAACTTTTTCCTTGAACAAGTTGTCTCTAAACATTGTCAAGAAAATAACTGAAGATTTTATATTACTATGAATAAACAAACCCATTGTATTTATGTATGGATAGATGTGTGTTGTTAAATAGATTTAACTCATAGTCGTTGCTACACTCACGTCCCCTATTGTGATTCAAACATTATTGAAAAACTTTATTGTGGTTGATATAGTAGACTAGCATCTTTGGTCAAGTGATTGTAAGCATGACTGCGGAGAGAGAGGTAACGTAACGTCACGACTGTCATCCCCGAAGAGGTAGGCAGAGGAATGTAGAACACTCCCACGTTTCACTAGTTACGTTTACGTCCGACTATGGAATAGGCTGTGTGCCTATTGCCATGCACCGGGCACAAGAGAGAGGTCCTCTATTGAAATCCCTGGGCGGGTATTATTGGATTATTCTAACTTAGATTTTCTAGCAGCCATTTCTTAATAACGGCTCGGAGTTTCAATTTGCGATATTCCATAGGGGAACGCAAGCTGAACTGGTGAAACGTATTAGTGCACTGTACTCTGTTTACCTCTTCGAGCGTATTCTTCTTACCTCATGCGATTAAATTATGTTACTCATGTAGCAAAAGGCGCAAGTTATGAGGTCACTGCATCAAATGCGACAGGCCTACTGTAACACTAAGCCCCGAGGGGTCCTAATTACAATATAAGGGTAACAACGCATCTGTCTCACCTCTCATGTTTGCAGAGGGTCAGTTCTATTTCATTCGATCAATGTCTCTGGGTAGCTGTTTCCATTAAATAGATTTTCAATTGAAATTAGAACATATACAGTTTTAAAAATATTGTTTTCTACTGCCAGTAGTCAAAATGATGGCAATAATAATAATAGGAATTTGAAAACTCACAGATGATCAGATGGCTGAAATGACACTTATACGGATATGTCTATACCCAAAAAAAAACAGATGGTCTCACTATCACAAAATAATCGTATTGGATAAGAATCCAATCCATAACTATCGTTTTATCGGTGAGGGAATATTGAACGCTGGACGAACGGGTAAGTTAAACGTATCAATTGTTTCATTCGATGTGATTTAAGTAACATTACTTGGATTCGTTCGTCAACTGAAAGAAATTATAACCATCGTGATACCCTACTATTCAAAAGTGAAGTAGCCGACGAACCTATAAACGCACCCTAACAATGCCGCCCACTAGGTACTTTATTAACGTACACGTGCGTGATAAAGTGTAATAATTCTAAATTTAAACATTCCCGATCGCATTTTGACTTTTCCCAAACGTTACGTTACGGAAATAGCATACGAAAACAATTCGGGAGCTTTCTGTGTTCGAAACGCAAACGATCGCGACATGACGTTAGGCACCATAGACGCGTACCGTTGCCGTGGTTCGTTCCATTTGAGTATTTATGCATTTAAACGTCAATAGCCCGTCGTATAATGACGCGGGGGCATGTAATTCGATTGAAACAAACTAATCAGCTGGACTGTTTTATACGACATTGACCGTTTATAGTCAGCGTATTTTGTAATGTTGGGTCGACGGTTGATGTTTGATGCTTGATGCTTGATGCTTGACTAATCTATAAGGTTGGTAGGTGAGATGTTTATGATAGCGATAAATATATAAACTGCTAATTTACCATTCTTCCAAATTAGCTGCTGATAAAAAAAAACATACGTATCAGTCTATTAAACATTGGTCGCCAACAGCAAATTGTTATAATTAACTTATTTAATTTATGCAACACTTGTTTAGTCCTGTCACAATCCATTCGCGACTAATATTGTCCGATAGAAACTGGCGTAGCGTGGTCCTGTTTGCTCCAACTTTTCCCTAATTGAAATGTTAAACTCATGCTGGGATAAGTAGCACTTGGCAGCTGAATTTATCGACGCAAACAGATATCAACATTCCCAACTAAATTCGACTAGATCTTGGCAGCTTCCATTGTGAGCAAAACAAATCCAATAGTTCGATTTGTATTCCCCTTACCGTCCGCTTTCTTTTATCTCCACTCTTTTCTTCTCTTTTCCTTACCTCTTTATTCTCCAACGTATCGAGTATCTGATCAAGGCGGATGCTATTGTGTTTTGTTATTCATTTTTGTGCAATTATTTTTTGATTAATTTCTTCTTGGATTAAGATGTATTTTTAAATAACTTATCTTATCTTATAAATCTATTGCTTCTACTTGGAATTTAACTTCAGTTTCTTGTAATATAAGTTTTGCGGTCAAATAAGTGTTTACCACAATTCTGTAGAGTTATTCCACTATATTCGGTTCTCAGCCGCAAAGCATTTGAGCGCTGGTATTATTTTTTGTTTAGTGTCTATGTGTTTGTTTATTTTTATTTGTCGTGTTGGTTGCAAGCGCGACTGCCTATCAAGAGGTCCTGAGTTCAAATCCCGGATTGGGCACTGTTGAAATTTTCTAACTGAGAATTTCCAGTAATGGCTCGGAGTCTCGACATGTGCCCGGTGTATAGCAATAGGCTCACCACCTATTCCATATAGGTACGTAAAAGTAACTGATGAAACGTGGGTGTCTATTACACTGCTTTGAATACCTCTTCGGTGATTACAGGCGTGAAGTTCCGTTATTTTTCTTTTTGGCATATCACCCTTATGATAGCATAGTTGGCGAAATTCGTAATCGGAAGCAAACACTAAATAAGTTTTGACAGCAAACGTGTGTGGCGGTGATATAGCCTTTTTAGCATATAATGAACAACATAAATGTGAAGTAAAGTGTGGTATAATATGACTTCAAGGTAATGGGAGTAACGTAATATTCCTGAAAGTACAGTCGTTTTTTGCTCACTGACGTAATGCACCAATGGTTTTCAGTATAAATGTTTGCTTAACGAAAAACAAAAACTGAAAGCATTCTTGTTTTAAATATTATGCGTTTCCTTCAAAAAACCATTCGGATAATGGGACTCGAAAGGAACAAAGAAAGTCATCGCATAATTTCATTTCAAAGTATTAAAAAAAACAGAAAGGAGACTTTTAAATTGTTGTAATATCTGAAGTATTTTTCTCCGACATTTTGTAATATTTTTTAAATGTACTCCACGCGTCAGTTATTTTTGCTGCGTAACTGAGAATATTTTAAAAATATTGGAATGATGAGTCCTTCGTTGAATTGCAAGCGCGACTGGTCATCGTCAGGTTTCTTGGTTCGATTCCCGGGTCGGGCAAAATATTATCGGGTCTTCTAACTTGAAGTGCCTATGTGCTCGGAGCCTGGATTTGTGCCCGGCGTATTGCTTTAGACTTACCTCCTATTCCATTATCGTTATTATCATCAATATCAGCCTATTTCCCTCCAATACTGGACATAGGTCTAAGGGGGCCTAAGGGGTTATGCCCATAATGCCCACGCTGGACACATGGGTTCGGGATGGCAGAGCATACTCGTAGCTTCTCGCGCCGCTTACGCTGCTGCCCATATACGGCCAGGGCATGTAACTTGCCTAGGCAGACCGCGCCATACCGCAGTTTGCCAGTGCCGGGTTAAGACTAAACTAATACAAAGGTATTCCGGCACGGCGCGCGAAATGTATTCTTACACCGTTCCGACACGGAGGTGATCCCTTGATCTGACTTGTATAACTTGGACATCTTCCAAGTGTACTGCACTGCTTTCCCTACCCGTTAGGGGAAATACAGGCGTGATGTTATGAGTGTGTTTGTTAGAATGTTGTATTGTAAGATGGACCAAAATTAATCTTGGATAACATCACTGTTTCATGGAAGAAAGAAAAGTTATTCCGCTGCACTTACATTACTATTAGCAAAAAAAAAATTTAAATAATAAGAAATTTAAAGAGAAATAGACGAAAAAATATAACAGTAATAATATGATAATTTTATACAGCATGAATATTATGTAATTGCTGAAACATACGATTAAGTTGTAAATGACCGGGTGGCAGTCAAAAATGGCTGCCACATCGTACCTATTAGATGTTCATAATATGTAAGTAACCTCGAACAGGATCGCCGATACCTAGTACGATAGATACCTAGTTCGATTAGTATTGGCTGTCATTTGCACTGTTTAGATAGTTATTATCACTTAATAGAATCCAGGATACTCCGAAACCGATGTACGTGTTTGACGAGGGGACAAAGGGTCGGTAAGGATAGATATATTTGGCACTCGGTACTCTCTGCCTACCCCATTAGGAACCCCTGTAATAATTATTATTATTTGCCTACAAGATTGTGCGAATACGGCCTTATAGCATGCCTACATTATTGGTATAAGTTATGACTATAAGTGTTAGTATGTATACACCTTAGTTGTCTATATGAAACTTCAGTCCATGGTCACCATATTCGTGGTCCGTGGTCACCATATACCTTGACTGCTCGAGACGTGTCTTTGAGAAAGGCATTCGTCAATTGTTTCATACTAGAAAAATAAAATATTGTCTCTAACAATATTCTTCTAGATACTACATCGTTAAACTCTATAGTGCACTTTCGAAGCAAGTATTTGGCAAGGAGTCTGAAGATATCCACATCTAAACTCCACTATCTGTCATTTAAAGTCTCTAAAGGAAACAAAATAAACTGAATAAAAGCTTATAAACATTATGCTCGCAAGACTATACTATTCTTTATAGTTTTAAGATATTCTTTTCGAGAGAAAAAGGTGCATTCTCGAACTCCTTGTCAAAGAATTGCGCGAGAAATTATTCCTTCTGTACTTTTGTAACCATGAGACTTGTGCAAAAAACCGGATAAAGTACTATTTTGTTTTTTGATGAATGCAGAAAGCACTCGTCAAATATCTAAGAAAAGGGATATTTATATATCGGTGACTTCTGCATACCCTGTATGCAAGGGACTTGATGTCAGCGTGCAGTAATGATAACTTTCTATGAAGCCATTTAGTTTTGTTTTTAGTTGTTTTAATCATTTCACGTAGGTTCTAACTGTATTCAAGTTTGTCTTCGAAGATAAAATTTATTTAAATAAATATTATTGTATCGTGTGGCTACTAAGTGATACATAGGCAGAGGAATGTACGCCCTCAGCTTACACCAATTATGTTTACGTCCCATTACGGAATAGGTGGTGAGCCTATTGCCATTCACCGGGCACATTACCAAACGCCGAACCACTACTAGAAAATCTAAATTAGAAAAATATAGTAGTGGCCGACCTGGGATTTGAACCCAGGACCTCATTGAAGTTCGCGGTTGCGATCAACACGACCAACGAGGCATTGAACTTTGATTATTTGTCTGTTGTAACAACGGATTGGCCGTCACAGTGACATTTCTGTTCTCTGACTAATGTTGCTGATGATAATGTGTGAATCCTGTGAATGATAATAATCTTTGGTAAAATATTACAAGTATATGCCATATCAATACAAGTAATATATATATCGGATTTCCTTTTTGGATCTCGAATTATGGTAACTCTATCACTGGTGTTCAATCGGAGCTGATATTTGAAATTCTCCGATAGAGTTTGTCTCTCGCTCAATACTAAATCGTGACATCTGTTCATGGGCGGAATAAGAATTGTGATTCAGTTATATCTTTTATTTGAATAATTTTCCCCGCTCATTTCGTCGTATTATATTAAATAATAATTTATAGCATAACAATTAGTATAGTCAGGATAATATAGAAAACGTCAATGAATCTCTCTCTCTGCGAGTTACGAACTAAGTGTTCTAGGATTACTGGTACCGAAATACAGAAGATACTTTGAATCCCAGACTAATATTATAAACGCGAAAGTGACTGTCATTGTCTATCAGGTATTTGAAGAGGGAAAATCGATATGGAGATAGTTATACTATGAAGGACGCTATCTGAAGCTATTAGTAAATATAAATAAAATATCTAATTTAAAAGTGTTTCGCCTCTTTGCCTTAACTGATCCATTTTCACTGTAATACCTACAATATCGAGGTAATTTTTTAACGCAAATGGATAAAATAAAGAGAGACAATTCATAGAAAAGCTTTTTGCACTCCTCTCCAGCTCGGCTACTGTCATACATACGTTTACAGTGAATCGTGTGAAAACCGAACTGAAATCCGCAATCCGGATCCGTCGAAGCTAATTCGGATTCACGTTGCGTTCAGCGATAAGAAGGTACGTCGGACGTGCGCTGAGATTGTCACGTGATATTCCGAGGTACAGAAACTTGGAAAATATTTGTGTTGGGCTTAAATACGCGTTTGCACTCTTCCCATTTGTTGTAGTTGCACTTTACACATCATCAAGTGATAAAAAAACGACTGGACTTATGTATATCTGCTCGACGATCCAAATTCGGCGCCTAACAGTGATTGGCATGTTCAACACGCCACTCCGAACCTGAACAAGTCACATCACTCAATTGCATCTTGCAATACACTGCCCAATTTAAGAAGCCAAACCGTCACAAAAACGGTTTGGTAGCGGAGAGCAAACCGTCTGAAACCTGGAATCTAGAACCGGCCAAGTTAATTCAGATTCACGATGCGTGCAGCAATAAGGGGGAGCGTCGGACGTGCGCCGAGACTGCCGAGTAATATTCCGAGCCTCGAATATACATCGCGGAGATGATTTATAACTAAAATGTCTTGAGATGTTTTTTTACTTTCCCTGTTTATTAGTGTAATTTCGATTGCTCACGCTTCAAAATTTTTTTTGTTTGTAAATTATTTTGTTATTATGTAGTTGTATGTGATTCAACACAATGCAGACCATGATTTTGAACGAATGGATATAACAATTTTTTTTAATAACTAACCTACAAGTTTTAACCTTCGAACAAAGTAAGTCGACAGCCTTGCATCCATATTTTGAAATAGCGTCATATGAGTGATATGAAATTTGGCATATTTTGAAAAATTTCAAATGCATCTCTGTAAAAATATTTAATAAATGAAAAGTTTAATTAAAGATTTACGAATTTTAATTGTCAATAAATACGTTTTATACAAAGCGTATGTTACTTCACTTATACTCGCAGCACACCGATACCATTGGCTTATTATATTTCTGAATATACCAACCGCGCTAATTTCACTTAGGAAGCTAGAGAAGAGCTAATCATTATTAGAGTTGCTGCCAATCCCTAACAAGAAACGATGATTGAACCGCTTGATAGATGTTATTGTTTAAGCCTAAATGCACTAGCTAGCGTCACACGACTAATTTATATTCGAGTCGCGTGCGACGATAACAGGGAACGTCGAACGTGGGCTCAGATTGTCACGTGATACTGTGCGCTGCAGTAATATTTGTACCTAAAGAACAATGACGTTTCTCACCTAACACTAAAAACAATCGACGATGCTTTAGTTTGTGCTTAAATTTACCTATAAACTGTTTATACTGAGTAATGTACGTATTCATTGAGGTATTTCAGTATTAGAAGAATCGTTTAGGATGAATTTTCTCTTTGAAAGTTTGAAAACTCGTATGCCAATTAATGACCAGAAATATGTGTATTAAAATTATCTAGGGGTTCGTTTAGTGGAGCCACGAAGCCTGAACTATAAACCTGTTATAGGTCTCTTTGAGGCGGCTGACCTCCTTGTAACGTGTATTCAAATCGAATTACAACCGGAAGCAGAGCTCGGAGCCGCCTTAGGGCGGGAACTTTCCGTGTGGCTAGAGTTACGAGCGGGTTAATATTTCAGAATCGTCCTGTCAAATGTGTCAAACATTTGACGGATCACTCATTATCAGATTAGTCGAAACATTTTCGCGCCGAAATCCCGAAAAAAAAAATGAAAAAAAGAAACAACGGCCTAGTAAATTTTTATTATTAATCAGCGGCATAATTATGATAAAAACGAACGTGCTGTGTTTAAATCCCATGCCTTTCATGGTACTGTCCTAACATTGTGTTTCAAACATTCGCTTATTATTTGAACCAACGCCTGTTTATACCAACATTTGCAATATTATTTCCATCGTACCCTTGGCTGGTCGTACGTAACTATCCGTGTCGCTGATACAAGTCGGCGGATCGAACGAAATTTTGCAAGAATTTTTCCAATTTTTTGTATTTTAATACCGTTTCTTTACTATTATCTCCATAATTGATGTCTTCTCTAGATTTTATACTGACTATAGAAACATTGTGATTCAGGCTTTGCGTTTTGAAAGTAAACGCTTTATAATTATTATTTATTCTTAAAAATATAATATTTTACTACATCAAAATGTTATCGCATTAGGAACCCACTTGAAAGTGAAAAATGGTTAGTAAATTGGTTAACGCCAACCGGAAGTTCAGTTTTAGTTTATTGAAACTTCAAAGGACTTTCAGTTAACGACGCCAGCCGTCTTTGGTGTTTTGAAGCGAAAATTTATATTTCTCTTGTACAATGTAGTCAAAGTTATGTGATAATTGGTTGGCTTTGAACTTGATAGAAATTGGTTTTCGTTCAGTTCGGTCGCCTTTTGGGTTAGGGAGAAGGAAGAGTCAATTTGTAAGTAAAACAGACTGTATCATGGACATGGTTGGACTGGTATGTAATTGGACGAGCGCTATTTACAAGAATTACTTCTCATTTTTGTACTACATTAAAACAATTATATAATACAAAAGCAATCGACTAATCTAATAGTAAATGGTCTCCATCGTCTACAGACCTGGGCGTTGCCCATATATTTTGTATCATCTCTTAAACCTATCTCTAACGCACCCCAACATATAAGTTTAAAAATGAAAATGTTCAATATATTGCCTCGTTGGTCGTGTTGGTTACGAGTGCGACTGCCGAACGGGAGGTTCTGGGTTCGATTCCCGGGTCGGGCACTACAAAATTTTCTAATTTACATTTTCTAGTAGTGGTTCGGAGTCTGGATAAGTGCCCGGTATATGGCAATAGGCTCACCA
>DWFO01003214.1:0-12585 GCA_018246595.1 Mimoniades nurscia nurscia | reverse complement strand
CTAATTTAGTAGCTGATAATGTGATTAGACTCGCCTTTGTACGTATGCAAAGTTGGTGTTAGCCTCTTGCCGTGTTGGTATGATCACGGTTTATTTTTAAAATGGTCATATAATGTTCCATTTAGATAAGTTAGATAAATACTACGTAACATCGTCACACCTATACTCCCCGAAGAGGTAGGCAGAGGAATGTAGAACATTCCCGAAAATATTATTATTTTAAAAACTTACATAATTATTATTATTTTAAAAATATGATAGATAATTTTAAATCATATTTGTTTTAAAATTAAATTGGTTTCAAAAACTATTATTATATAAAAAATAATGAATGTGAAAATTTAAATTAACCGTTTCACTATTTCGTGGACTATTTATAATTAGTACAATGTGTAAACTTCGTTTTCTTTGGAAAAAAAAACCTGATACGGAAATTGTTCATTTAATTTAGTTACGACAGCCTTTTAAATCTGCTGTAAAACAGCAGTAGATAAGAACATGCACTTTTGTATTAGATTAAGAATGGACGGAGGACAAAGAGATTTGTCACACCACGCACTTCGGTTAAAGTTATGTGTATTAATCCATTATCAAGCTGCAATATGCAAGTTTATACATATGTACATGTATGACAACATAATTAAGTACTAAGTAGATATTAAACATTAGCTACGTAGAACTTGTATTTAAAGATAGAAAATAATCCACAATCAATCAAAATATACACTGCTGTAAAATGTCTTGCAAATAAATAATATCCTAGATAAATATTTAACAGCTCACAAAATCTCGTAGTATGAAATTAATCAAATTACAATAAAAGCGCCACCTGGATGTCTTGTAGGAATTGTAGTTAACGCCATCTCTTGCAAGTATAGAAAACTATTACGCATACGTTTCTATAATCTGACCCTTCGATTCTTACCCCTATGTTATCACGTTACAAATTTATGAGCCGTCGAAGTGACACGGGTTGGTTATAGATGTCGTTTTTACCAAAAATATTAATACGAAGATACTTATTCAGATAAGCAAAGACTTATGTTCATAGTATGTACATAATAAATATTGTTACTAGCGGCAACTTACATGCATTTTATGAATGCTTATTATTTATATAAATTAGATAAACTAGAGATTTAATCTCAGTCTCCTAAATTGCTATTTCATCACATTCCACCTGAATCTAGGCTGAAAAGTACGTAACGTACATTAATGTGATAAGGGTGAGTGTCTTGTTTGCGAGCATTGTCTTAAGTCATGGAATATTAATTCTTGCGAATAAAAATGTTGCATTATTATACGAACCTCAAACTTTCATTGAACAATATAACACGAGTTGTTTCATGAATCAGTCACTACATTAATAAGTAGGTACCACTTTCCAGTTGCCTTTGTTACAACGATTGGTTTGCATATTTCAAAGAAATGTTTATTATATTCGTGCTTAATGTGCGGTAAGTGGTAGTGAAATGTCTTTGACGGCGGATGAAACATAATTACCTGTAATTTCTTGGCAGTGCGGACATTAGACCCTATAGTCTGCACTAATTGTCTTCGAACTATTGTGTTTTTGAATATTCTATACAAAAGGGAATGTATTACCTTAATATATCTTTTAAACTTTTCGTACAATTAGTAATAACAGGAAATGGCTCTATAAAATAATTGTCACAATTTTATGAATGTCTTAACAGTTCACGTGCACCAGATGGTCTTTATCATTCCATAATTGTGAATTATGATGTATTATTTAATATAAACGTAACTTCACGCCTGTAATCCCCAAAGAGGTAGGCAGAGGAATGCGGAACACTCCCACGTTTCCCCGGTTACGTTTACGTCCCACTATGGAATAGGTGGTGAGCCTATTGCCATGCATCGGGCACATATCCAGACTCCGAATCACTACTAGAAAATCTAAATTAGAAGATTTTGTAGTGTTCGACCCGGGAATCGAATCCGAATGAAATATGTACATGTAAACTGCATACATTACCACAGCTATAAGATTAAACCAGAGTAGGTACCTAAGTTCGCTGCACGCGCATCGGTTGGAAAGTGGTCCGTACGTAGGTACCTATATCGTTTTATTTATTGAATCTTGATATTACAATGGAGATTTTAAAAACTGAATAAATATTATAGCATTAACTTTTTAAGTGGGAGTATATTTTACTCTTATGCCTACCTCTTATTAATATTTTTTACGTAGCAATTCAAAGAATTAGAATAATCCTAAATACTCACAGATCCGTTTAAAAGATAGGTAGGATCTATCTAAAGATGGGCAGTAAAATATTGCGTGAATCTACTGGAACACTAAAATTTATATTCACATTACAAAATAGACTAAACTTGTAAGAATAGAGATATTTGGCACTCTGTGCCCTCTGCCTACCCCGTAAGGTATGTATGTATCTATATATAAAATAGACTATTTTAAACGTTTGTAGTACTATAGCATTTCTTCAAAAAAATTAAACGTAACATGACGCCTGTCATTCCCGAACAGGTAGGCAGACTCGGCAGAGGAATGTAGAACACTGCCACATTTCACCAGTTACGTTTACGTCCATGGAATAGGTGGTGAGCCATGTATCGGACACATACTAAAACTACTAAAACGTAAACTATACTCGTTTTCATATCTCGTATCTTTTCAATTTAATGATAATGTGCATTTTATAATAGGCAAAAAATAAGAACCAATATATAAATCGGATTCATTCGGCCTCTATACAAAACTTTGACAATATTAAATCAAGGCAATATCACCTATATCGGACCATTAACCTTTCAGTAGCGACAAGATTGCGCGATCTGATTCATATTGCTCATACCGCAGTGTCTAGTTGTAGTCCACAGCCGCGGGCGGTAAGCAGCACGTACTAAGCCCATATCGTTCAATCGGTCCCATTCATGTGGTGAGAGGCTCGACCGTGGCTTACTTGACAGACGCTGCCGCCTGCAGCCCACGACCTGCCGACCCCAAGCGCATACACACGGCACACGATCAACAACGTATTGTCATACAAATCGCTTAGACGTTCGCACGCTCCGTCACTGTTGTGTTTTTTGTTTCTGTACTGAAACGTTTTATTTTTAAATGCATCTTGAATTGTTGTGTTCCAATGACATTCTGTTACAAAAGATGAATTTATTTGTTGTTGCGTTCGACCGATAATGTTGTAATTACGTAAATAGTGAGATTATGTAAAGTAAGTACGAGTGTTTATTGAATTTTATGTGTGGGTAGTTTTAATTTTTTTTCGTATTTAACCTTTTTTGTTGTTGTAGTGAAACAATATGATTGTTGTAAGATTTTATAATATAATAACATAATGAAAGTGAATACCCTCATTTGTAACAACGATTACATTATCCTTTTCGTTTTCGAAATAGTTTTGCTTAATATTCGCAATTTGAATTTAAATCAAGACAGGAGCAGTTAAAGCTTGATACACAAAAACAAGCTAAACGAAAATAAAAACTAATATATTACCTGGAATATCCACGTTGGCGGTCATGCCATTATTGCAATCGCAGAATAACCTTTTCATATCTCAAATACATACAAAAAATACAATACCAGTAAAATCTAACCACTTATATGGTGTATTTTTAACATTTATTCATAATAACATTATCATAATAGCGATGACAAGGAAATAACTATCTCGTAAATTGGTATTACACGGGTATGTAAATAACCCGGATGTTATGGGATTATTGACGTAGATATATCCATAGCGTGAAGGCGGCTAGACCTAGATGTCGGAACACCTGCCTGACACAGTTAATCGTTGTTTTTACATACTTATACCCAAGTTATATAATAAAGGTATCGGCTAATCCAATTATACAATATATACAAATTATCAAAAGCACGAGTTCCTTTCCCATACACGTTAGAAGCACAAAACTTTTCAAATTAGGTAAAGAAGATTGAGTGTCATGATTTGAATAAATAATTTTAACGACTATGAGTCATACTTCCATGTAGGACTATAAGTCGTAACACCAAATTATTATTATAATTGTAATTATTTTGGCTTTATGGGATATAAAAGTTATACATTATATAAAAATTTACATATTTATTTTAGTACGTACTTACGTGTGAATTGAAGCAGATATCCATGTCTATTATAAAGTAACGTGGGAACATCAACAACTACGTTTATACATGTGTGTGAAATTGGGCTGTGAAAAATTTAAAGTGCACCATTTATCCGGTTTCTCACAAACTGCACACAATTTTTATACAAACTAATTAGTATATTAAAATCGACGCGATGACTTCAAAGTCATAGAAGACAGTCCGAAATATCAACAAGTCAACTTGTTGATATTTCGGACTGTCTTCTTCTTCTTCTTCTTCGTCCATGTCTAGGGTGCACCGGGCAGTATATGTTCATAATTTGTCAGACATAGTCGCCGCTCGGGGAAGCTCCTTTCATGCACCCCATTTCGGACTGTAATTTATAAGACTAAATATTTGTCTATGTCTATGATAATGACTTTACCATTCGTTTCCTAGGAACTTAACCAGTGTTTTTTTGTAAGTATTTCTATACATGCCAAGGTATTTCTACCCAAGATTTTCTTCCGACGGACACTCATTACACAAAAATAATTTCCACTTGCCAAATAAACCATGTTGAATAAATAAATAAAGGAAACTATTATAATGTCCATTTAATTAAAAATTAAATATTATAATTAAGCTTAATGAAGTCATAAAACTTACAGAATAATTATATATCATAGTCTGAAATCTCTTTATTTGCCTGTTTAGGAAGATTCCTAATTTTTCAAAATCTAACATGGCAGCCCTACCTTCGTACACATGCTCGAGGTTCTCGAGGCGTTCGCCTTGGATCGAAACGGGATCCCAATAATTTCATACAGCTACGTACAAAACAGCTGATCACAAACAGCTGTATTTCGTTCATTTTCTAAATATGTACATAAGTGCGTAGGCGCATTAATGACATAGAGAACATACATATTATGTCAGTGTACTTGCATGCACACAGGTTTCTAGGTTATTTAAACTGTTGATGTATTGAAAGAAATTCTGTTTCAAAACCTTCTCTAAGCTGAACTTAGCTAGACCGAGCTAAAGTTAGTTTCGACATAGGATAATGCTCTCGTCTGTGGGTTTTGGACTCTCAATGTGTGTATTCTGTCGCCTGTAGTATATAGCATAGTTGTACGAGTGGATGTTTAGTTGGGTGGCCCATTTGCGCCGCTATAGCCTGTACCTTACGTACACTGTAACTATTAACAATACACTGAAGCAACAGCCGTTAAATGTTTTCTTGATTTGTTTTTTGTTATTTGTGGTGACAAATAAACAAACTGTAGAAATATCATGCCTTCAATACGCTATTTAGCTTACAGTTACGCTACGGGTAGGTACGATAAGTCCGCCATAGGTATTATGCAACGGAATATTTAATAACAAATAAAAATGATTAAATCAATATGCAACAGATAGTCAGTGAATTAGATCACAGATAATGATATTCAATATCAATGCAAAAATAAAATCTACAAAGAGATAGTGAATATGATATTTTGACATTGAAAAAGTCGGTCAGCTAATGATATAAGTGCTTAGTATAGTGTAACCTGCAATTAGTGTCGCAATATCCCACGTGTAAACAATGATGTATTACGGTTGTTTCAAATAGACCTCAATTATAGAGCAGAACAGAGCAGAGCTGATTTTGACAGCACCTAGTATAGAACCTTATAATAAGATTCCTACGAACAGAGATCAAGTAGGTACCTACACTTATTCAATGCATTCAAAATCAAATTAGCTGAATAGGTCACCACAATCATATTTATGAATATCACACTCTATAACAGGAACACACATATTCACTTGTGCTTAACTCAATATGTTGGAAGGGTACGCGTTTATATACATACATATTATCCACTTATGTTTAAGGTGAATTAACGCTAATTTAACTTTAAGTAATTAATATTTGTACTCAAAGAAGTGACTTGTTGTCTTACATGAGAATAAAGATCTTTAGACTTAACTCGCAAACATTTTAACAATGTTTATTTTTACATTTCAAATGTTTTATGATGAGTAGATGCTAGATCGTCGCCGAGCAAAATCTGATCTGCATTCCGAGCCAGTCTATTTGAAATGACCTATTAGTAACAGTCTCCCATAGCATACTTCGTGTATTAGGACGTATAAATGTAAAATCGTATAACTTTAGAAGAATAAATATCAAATATGTATGTATCTCACTATACCAAACATTAATTTCACAATGTAATTAATATGCGCATAAATAATGTACACGGAGAACAAAAAAACAATTATAATCTTCAGTATCTGTGTTAGCAACTACGTTCGCGTGAGAGTTAATATTATCTTAGTTTTTGGGTAAAACATTACTATTCGGTTAATTACATTTATTATATTTTCTAAATCAGTGTATTTAATAGATAAACATATGATTATATCTACTCGTATCTGGGTAGCACTCATTAGTTAAGACATGGTTTTTCTCACGTAAATCCTGATCCCGTGGGGACTTCTGATCGCGGCGGAGACCGGCGGAAGCTCACGAACCTTGTATAAGTCCGAAATTACTCGAGCCAGCTCATTTTATTCAGCTCAGCTCAAAAAACATTTGACACATAATCTCAGAATACAATTTTTTGCACTGCCCTCCCAATCCCTTACCCTCCAGGGTAAGAAACAGTTTCGAGAAATTTGGTTATTTAATATTTTGTGAGGACTACTCATTTTATAAATTATTTTGTTATGTGGATTTCGCAAATAGTTTAATAACGACGTTTCGTTTAATAACGAGTCACATAGATCATCTAAGTTAAAATAATTTTACTCAATAATCAATGATAGCACATTTGTTATTAATAATATAATTATTAAGTCAGGTGATCAGTATCACACATAGAATAAAGAAAATATGTTGGAATTGATTAACTTTCATTTTATTTTCTTCTTTAGGATGTTGAACGAGCAGGATTTGATGGTAGCGCGCGCTATAGCCGCGGAATCCAAAGAAAATTCGCCAGGAGGATCCCCGGGTCCTTTGCGGAAAACACCGCTTACGAAGGTTGCAGACAAACTGAACACTTTCAGGTAAATTGCTAATAAAATATTATGTCCAAATAATTTTTATGGATTGTCTATAGTCAAGAATAATTAACATTCTTAACGGATTTTGGCAGTTTGTTCTGTAATAATATACAGTTAGCATATACAACGCATACAAATATTAATAAAACAATATGATTACTGCAAATAATCGAGACCCGATGCCAAGAAAGTACGAATAAAAGACGAAAATATAAAAATAAGTTTCAATATTTTCTGTAGACAGGAATTAATAAAATATTATGCTTAGGCACATTTTTCTATACATTTTGTGTAAAAGAGAACTGTGAAGGCCCAAGAACGTATATGTAAAACGATCCTTTAAATCCCATAAAGAATTTCTTTGGTTGTATTTTTAGAGAAGTAAATTAGACATACAGCTCAACAACTGACAGACGGTATCATGTCAACGTCAAAACAGTTCTAAGAAATCCTAATTTATAGGTTAGAAAACATGAATATACACTTAAAAAACCAATAATGAACGTTTTACATATACGGTTCGAAGCAAACGAATATGATTTTTTCAATTTTATTACTGTTTAAGTGCTAGAATTATGATACTAGCGCTGTGCGTTAGAAGAAGCTTGTGTTATGAATATGGAACATAAATCTAAACATAAACATCCGACTACAAGCAAAGATAGTGGTGATGAAGACGAAAGGTAAGATGCCACTTTTATCTCTATCTTGAAGGCAATTTGCACAATGAACATTTGTTTTTTTTGTAATTTGGTCATAATTAATTTATTTCAAATAAGCATTACTTTTAATGGATAGTTCCATTCTTTTAGCCAAGTTCTATTCTTTTAGCCAAGTTCCATTCTTTTAGCCAAGAATTTAGACCGAACCGAACCGAACATTATCACAGGAATTTAATTAATTTGAGTATATATGCATACTTATTGAATTTAAATGTTAAGAAATTATGTATAGAGCATTATAACATGTTAATGTAAATGAAGATAATAAATACATAGAAATTTTAAGTCAGGGTGGCTTCATTGCAGTAATGTAACTAATATCGAAATTTATAATTCAGCTGCTTATAACTAAACTGTTTATTATTGTTAGACTTAAAATATATTCAAAATCTTCATTATGGAAATAACTTCTGATTTCAAATTCTTGAAATTATTACTGTTGCATCATTTTATGCTTGAGAAACAACTAAACTATTTAGATATAAAAACGATAATACCATAATACAGAATGCTATTACCATGTGATACACAATCTTTTTTTAAATTCAATATATACATAAAATATAGTTTAGAACAGACAGAACAGAGTTCCTTTTAAAATTTTAAATCTCGATGTTATGTTTGTGTGTGGATCCAAAACCTATATGATTAGATAAAACTTATTTAAAAATATCATAAATATTATATTTTTTATTTGCTTTCAATCCTTTCACAAGAATGAGTTGTTTAGTCTATATTCTATTACATATTTTGAAGAATACCTGCCATATTTTGAGTGCAATTTTGAATTAGAGAGTGCTAACAGTAGAGATAAAAAGGAATGATGAATACTCCTAAGGTAAGATATTTACAAAATTTGTTTGAATGTTATACATACAAACAATGGACACAATAATTTCTTTAATGAGCACTAGAGATACTTTGAAAACACAGCTTAGTATTCATAACTTTACACCATCAAAAAAGTGATAAATTGAAAGGTATGGCAAAAGCCTGTTTTAAAATAATTACAAACTGCACATCTTCTCTTATTTCTTTATGTAGGGAATTGGGATTTATTTCTCAGAATTACGTATTGAATTTTAAGGGCTTATTGAATTGTTTTTTTTTTCTTCTACTAACTATGTATTTAATTTTAGGGAATTATGAAAAAAGGCACTGGCAACATTGATAATTTGTCAACTTGGTTTCCCTGAATGTCAAGTTGTATAGTCAATAGTCAAATGTGACGTACCTACTTGCTTTGGCTTTGTCTCATTACATTATTTTTACTACACAAATGGTACATTGTTTATTCAAATCCATTGACAATCATGTTATATCAAATATAATAGTGGGTACCTACAAACTTTCCTATAGTTTGTGCCATCGACTTTCCCACAAACGTTACACCCACATACAAACAATAAGTATAGTACTATCTAAACTAAAGTATATCTACTTCACCTCCATACCGACAACTACCAACACCTGTTTCACCTTTGAACGGAGCATCATCAGGGATGTGGACATCATAATTATTAGTTGCAAGTTGCATTATACACTATTTCATACTGTGGCATTGTTAATACGGCAACATTGACATCAATTAATAACCTTCTCAATTACTTTTTTAAAAATCTAAATGTTTTCCGTTAAAATATGAAGTATATTTTCATATTTTTTCATCCATAGTTAGTACTAAGACATTATTTCATTTAATAAACTCACATTATCAAAGGAAATGAAATACTGTTTAAGTGAAAAATTATATTAATTCTTTCTAATATCAAAAGAAATAACCCTGTTTATACTGTCAATACTTTTTTATCAATATCACCATCAACTGTGCTTATCAGACTTGTGGACCTTCGCACTGGACCAACAAGGCAGTCAAAACTTTTACAATGACATTGTCTGACTTGTCTCACTTATTTCGTTTGTTGTAACATTCATGCTGGAGTAGCTGTGACATTCATGTTTTAACAATTTTTCTATCTTTCTTTATGTATCATGCTTCAGGACTGCTAACCAACACTCAAGTCACCTGTAAATGACCACTCACTACACATTTGGTTGCTCCCTTGCGTGAATACTGTAGCTACTGCACTGGTCATTACTTTTCTACCTTGTTCTGAACATGAAGCACCTACACATTTGATTGAATTTTAAAAGCAGCCACAACATAAAAAATTTAATGTATATTATGATTCATAGGAAACATAATCAAATTATCCTTGTAAATGTTTTATAATCAACTGATATTTTATTAGCCTGTTAACTCAATTATATGAAGATTTGTAATAAAATTTTTTTGTAAGAAAACCAATTTATATTATTGTTAGTTTTTAAAATTTTACTCCTAACTTACAAGTTAGCACTTTATTACATTAAATCTTTATTATATTAAACGTCAAAATACAGTACATAGAAATGTACAACTGTTCATAATGGGCAATGAAAAAGAATTTAAAATTAGTGCATGATAATAATACCAAACGTCTATCAAGAGATGGCGCCACACATACATATGATACAATAATAATCTATAAATATACACTGTGTTACACACTTATTTAACAGTGTGTAAAATATAAAATATTTTACACACACATTATAGATACACGGTCCAACAGCCTACTTCCATTCTATAGACAGTGCTCATAATAATATACTCCCAGTGAATTTATTCTTTTCCCCAACATCTAAATTGACTTTTAATATAATTTTGCACAAAATAACGATATCAGGTTTCTTATATTTTATCGAAGTAATACGAGCTGATTAATAAACACAGAAATATTTCGAAATAAAAATATCTTATTGTATTGTATTATTCCAAATGTACACGGATCTCCTCTCAGCAGGAGAAGAATTATGGAGAATCCTTAAGGTTTGGAATATTCCTCTGGTTTCTATTGACCATTATAGTAAGAGACATTTAATGTGTTATGTTAACTTGAAACCGTGATGTCATGAATTTGAAACTTCAAGTTTCTTAAAAGCTTAATCAAAATTTTTTTTGCTCCTTTATAAGACCGCAGGGCATTCGAAAATGTGTGACATTTTTTTTGTCGATGTGATTAATACGGATACCTACCTAGTTTCTTTGTATAAGAAAACAGATACAAGTATTATCATGTACGGAATGGTGCAGTGGTAACAATCGAAGGCGTTTTGCTGTTGAGTCACCGGCACCGCGCCGCCGGGAATGTAACACTTACAGGCCGATGACTCTCGCCCGACCCACCCAATTTGATATACATCTAGTTACATGTGCCGAACTCAACGGTTTCTACGAAATCATAAATATATTTAGCCCGTGCGCGATAACTTGAGACCTGCGTGTTGAGGGTACAGTAGCAAAAAAAGGTATTGTCAGGTACTGTATAATTATATTATGGCACGTAGGTCTGAAGTTATCGCGCACGCCGTGTATAGGTACTAATCGCGCACGGCTCGTGTACGTACGGATGTCTGCTTCATAATTGTCACGATTTTGATCCCGAGAGGCCTTAACAAGGAAAACATTGACATGTACTGCTTTTATTACTGCGCACAAAAGACTCTCGAAGTGACCTTTATACTTAGCTTCTTCGATGAATAAGCAATATCGTTAATCGGCAGTGCACTTTAAAAGTGTTTAGACATTCTTTTAACATTGGGTATTTTTAACGTTATTAGATAATTTAAAAAATTTACAATCTACACTAGAGATCCACTTCAGGTGATAATGGCCAGATATAATGGCGACCACCAAAAACTCTAGCAGATATTAAAATAAATCTCTCCGATATCTAGCTGAAAATTGAAAACAAAAATCTTTTGAATAAATTGTTATATCTAGAAATCCTATATAAATATAGATCATTATAGATGATGGGAAAGTTTGGCGCCGGACACTCTTCTGGTTACCAAAAACTTTAGGACTTTAAAAAGGACAGATGATCTGTGTTAGAAACGTAAACTTTGTCTCGCCCATCTGCCACTAATGTTATTATTAGGACGAGGTGCTAATATAACATTTATCTAGTGTGGGGGCACGTTTAGACAAAATATCGGTTACATTGTCACTACTAAGCATACCAGAGAGCTGAACAAGAAAACAAAAGTCCCTCAAATGGGTCCCATACGCCACATGGGATTACACGATATGGTCACAAATCCTCTGACATACCACGTGATAGTCGTTTGAAATTAAAAATCACTCAAGCGTGTCTTGAATCTGTAGATAGAGCCCAATTTGCGAATTAAAAAGTATGTAGATTTTTCCTTTCACTTACTGTAAAGAGAGATACCAATCTGCATAATAAATTTTCAGCCGTTTATAACAGACGGTAGTCGGTGAAATTTTAATTAATTTCAATTATCGTAACTTCTTTAGTATTTCAATGCTAGTGCACCCGGATGTAGAAGAGTGACTTATGTTCTTAAATAAATTTTTTGCGATAATAATTTCATACATTTATTTAAATTAATTTAATGTGCTTGCCTGTTTTCCGAATAATTGTTTTTTGAATTGAAAACGTCATGAGGCGCGTTTAGTGCTTTATTTCAAAAGTTTTTCATTTCAAAAGTGCGAGTGCCGATCGGGAGGTCCTGGGTTCAATTCCGGCGTCGGGCACTACTAAATTGTCTAATTTAGATTTTCTAGTAGTGGCATGGAGTCTGGATATGTGCCCGATGCATGACAATAGGCTCACCACCTATTCCATAGTGGGACGTAAACGTAACCGGTGA
>DWFO01003213.1:0-12585 GCA_018246595.1 Mimoniades nurscia nurscia | reverse complement strand
AAGGATTATTCTTATTGGGGCAGTTAAAACTTCCGTTCGTTTCTCAAAAAATCAACGAACTTGATTTACGATACGTATATTGAACAAATTTGTCGTAAAGCACGGTTTACGGCTCGATGCGTCTATACGGATCTGCTTCGGTATAATATTTCTATCCAGATTAAATTATGACCGTCATAAACAACGCTCAAGAGCAATACTGACGTTGCCGTGGGTAATTATAGTCGTAAATGAATGATATACTGGACCGTCGAAAAAGTTCGAAATATCGTACTACGTGTAAACAAAGAGTAAATGTAGCAGTTTTAATATTCATTACAATAACACGAATTATTCAATGTTATTGTGAAGAAGGCAAAGATGTATGTATAAGCAAATTTTTTGATGTCATAAGCGCACAATCTTCTATCAGAATTCAGCAGCGGCAGCACCGACCTCCTTCTATTTCTGTTCCTAAGCAACAATGTTTACTTAGTATAAAAATTATAACACTACTTAAAGAAATTATTGTAATGAAATGTGCACGCTTTAGAATTTTGAGAACTCGTACTTGGCTAGTGATATAAACAATAACGTTCATCCTCCTAATTCTAAAATGAGGTTTGTGACCAGCAGAAGAACAATAAAAGTGCTGATGATAATGATTTGTACCGCATGTGTCATATTTTAGTAGATATTTTAGTGTAAATATCATGCGATGGACATTAGCGCGATGAATTAACTCTAGTCCACTAATGTTGTTAAGCTGTAGCTATACACGAGCAGGTATGTAATTTCCACGAGTACATATACAAAAACATTAAAAAATCCAGACTCGATTTGAGGATGCATTTTGTCTATTAAATGCCAATTAAAGGACGTGCTCTGAACAAGGACAGCGTACTATGGCCTGCAACATACAAGTCCTATGCCCCGTGAGAAGCTCGTTACTTAAGCATAACCTAATATGAACAGTGTGCCTAAATAATTTTGTTGGATAACCAAGTCCCTCGTTTTCCCTTCCATGTTTTAAATACATTGAAACATTTCCTTCTTTAAACAAAGAAATGTTAGGTAAAAGTAACATGTAACATCACGCCTGCTATACCGGAAGAGATAGACAAAGGAGTGTAGTACACTTTTCACCACTACGTTTCACCTGTTAAGTTTACGTCCCACTTTAAAATAGGTGGTCAGTCTATTGCCATACGTTGGGCACATACATATACAGATTTTGAGTCACTACTAGATATGAATCCTGGAACTCTTGGTTGGCAGTCGGGCTTGCAAACCACACGACCAACGAGGCTGTCAAAAAGTAGCTAAAGTGTCCAATACTTATACATTATATAAATCGTAGGGAAAGGGAAAATAAAATCGCTACAATATGTATTTAGCTATCTATGGGCTATAAATATATAACATTATATTTTGAACTCTCCTTTTTTCAAATTGATGTGATCAGATGCCTTTCCCAACTTTTCATCATCACCTGGGTTGACTGGTAGAAAATCCCAATTTACATTCAGTCCCCTCTTTGTAATACGTTTACAATATATTAAATGTGTTTGATGTGTATTTGTACATGGGATACACGTGATCAGAGCAGTGTTTGCTTGACTTAAAATTTCGCCAATTTGGTTGCCCGCAAAGGATAATCGGTTTACTCTCCGTCTGTTAATCCGTGAATTATAAATGTTCATTCTAATGCTTCAATGTAAAACAGAAACGATAATAGCGTTATAATTTGCGCTATACGCAATAAGTTGCGGGAGAATTACAGTGCGTGATTATCAAAAAAAAAATCTTGTAATAAAATTCCGTGGATGCCATAAAGACCGAAACGCCTGGTGTTCGGTACATATTTTATTAAAAAACTTCCAAGCATCGTGTCACCACAGTCGGCGTTACAAGTTTGCTCGACGATGTCAATCTTCTTATATTAAATATTTTCCTCACTGAATCTTTTAGTGCGCGTCGAGAAATATCTGGACCGGCGAAATT
The DNA here is from genome assembly GCA_018246595.1 of Mimoniades nurscia nurscia. Taxonomy (NCBI): domain Eukaryota; kingdom Metazoa; phylum Arthropoda; class Insecta; order Lepidoptera; family Hesperiidae; genus Mimoniades; species Mimoniades nurscia. Next base: position 10,602 of record DWFO01003213.1, on the reverse strand, counting down.
TGATGGAAGCGATGAGATTACAGAATTTGTTGGAAAACAAGACGGTAACATACACCAAATATTCTGTCACATCAAGAAAATTTTATCTGTCCTTCTAAATAACTCTGTACATAAGAATAGGTACTATGCAATTAGGAAATTTTAAGTAGAGTAATTTAAAGATTTTAAGGTACTTAGGTGTTTCCAGAGATGTATGTACATATTATGTTAGTAATGAAAATGCGTTTGACACGAACCGGTCTCATGAAACATGATAGCAATGTTTAAATAGAATTCTTAAGTAAACAGCCCTCTATTACTTTTCTACACGGAGAGCAGTTTTACGTCACTGTCATAAAAATGTTTCTATTGTTATCCTTCATTCAGCTTTATTATTATAGAAATATACAAAGTAAGAGTATTAAGCTTAACATAACTTTCCTGCTCGAATATTATAGGTAGGATATCACATGAATTTGTTTTTTGCAATCAGTATTTTAAATTGCTTTTTCTATAAAATGACGAAACAAAATATTGCAAAACCCTTGCCTGTTAGATTATTATTGTTATTTCTGTCCTGACATAAGTAGACAGTGTTTAAAACAACAATGCTTGAAGGAGTTATAAAACAAAAAATAAATCACGACAAAACAAATTTATGAGTAACATAAAAGTTGCATTTCTCATTCTGAAGGACCCTTAAGGTGAATTAATGCGTCATAAATCATAATGAAATAACAACACCAGTGACGGAAGGAATCATAGAAACAAGCAATACAATTTGAACAATGTCTAAACAGCTCTCGAAACGACAATAAAGCAAATAGAAAACAACTAAGAGACACTTCAAGTATTCCCCATTGTGAATCGGTGCCACCCATTGTTGATAGTAAAATGTAAAAATCACTTAGCACCGTGCATTTCTTTGAAGGCGTAAAACAATTTAGTATTGAAAGCCCCCTATGTACACCCTATTCATTCATAGAGCGTTCGGTAAAATTTTATTGAGTGCCCCTTTCATTAAACCCTACGCTAATGAGAACGTGTTAATAGGAACTTCCTTGCTTCGCCTTCTAGTTTATATTATCAGATGTCTTTAATTCAGCCCCTTTTTATCTTTTCCCGAGTCTAATGGATTCTTTTATAGCAGTGTTATGTTAAATTTTTATTTCAGCCTTCAGTTTGTTTTAGGGTGCCGATACTGCCCACATTGTTTAATGCTCCATTTCATTATCATTAACTGTCTATCCCTTGTTTGAATCATTTATCACACGACTTCTTTGATTCCATCTATTTATAAAGGCATTCAGCTTCGTTTGATGTCTCAAAATTCTTTCGAGAAAAGACATATCTGTGCTTGCTATCGAAAACCACGAAAGTAATAAACTCGTTATCGGCTTCAAATTAATTACAATAATTAAATCTCACAGTTCGAATTATTAACGCCATCCACTTGTAATGGGTTTGTATTCTCGCGAGGGCAATTAAAGAAATGATTTCCAGTTCAACTAAGAAGATTAGCGATCACGTTCAATCCTCGGTTTACTTTAATGTCTTAATAAAATAGAATTTAAATTACCGGATAAAATGGAAATGAAATGCAGCAGTTTCTGATTGACGGTACTATAACCAAATACACTTTGATCTTTGATTGGTGAGAAATAATTGTTTTTTTTTTTTCAACATATTAATTTTATATTGATGTTTTATAGTTATATGTATACGATTTCCGCTATGTTCCATCTATAAAAAATATTAAGCCGCTTAGGACATCTCCTATGCACACCACGAACAGCGACATCTAACATCATAGATGTCGTTTTGTTCATGGTGGGTTTAGGAAAATACATACATCAGTGGCATCTATTTAGCATACTAAATACCATTTTTTTACAGTGTAAAGTTTATAATAAGCAAATTTACTGTATACTTAGCATATAAAGCACACCAATATGGCACTCAGGACTCGCAGCGTCTCCGTTAAATTTAAGAAGAACTCAATATTAACTACAGCTATGAACCCTTCCATCCCCACAATTTTAATATTTAGTTAGTAATTTCTTCCAACCTTTAATCTATTTATTTCGAAGCTGCACTTTATAGACATCAAATGCGTATAAAAAAACACCTAAAATCATTATTCATGTACACGGTCAAAATTAGAAGTATTCTCAAACAAGCTGTATCAAAGATTTATTGAGGCAGATTTTACAGCACGCTTACGACAGGTACAGCCGATGCATTCGCACGTGCAGCCTAGAATTGAATAAATCGTGCCGTTCTCACAAAACATGAGCGGGCTACAGCGTGTATCGGCCGACCTGGAAATCAAAAAACAGCATCGACAGGCCTTTGCCCCAAAGGGAATAGTTATGTTGCTCTCGAGCTCAGTTTCCGTGCAAGAGAATTAGATTAGAGCGTATGAGGCAACGCTTGTTGTCCGATAACCGTTATCCGGGATTACCCCATCGTTCAATTTAGTCTCACCCGTATGCGGTTCTATGAAAAATTGTACAGTTCCTAGTTCGGAAATGAGGTTGTCTTTTTACACTATCACAGTAATATGAAAGGACTTTATTGTTTCTGTATTGTTACTTTAAAATATTCCTAGAATAATGCCCGAATGATTTCAATAACATGTTGCCACTGGACGGTCTTAATTTCCGCCTAAGCGAAGGTAGTTATCATTTCATATTACTTCACTAAATAATTATGCATATCAGAGTTTTCTCATATCTCTGACCCATTTGTTACTTTTATCAGTATGTATGACTATGGGAGAAAAGAAATTGACATTTAAGAACGTTGATCATGTTATAATAACGAAAAAATGGTTATTTGCGGGGGTGAATTTGAAAAACAAAAATCCTCTCCATTTAAAATCGTTTACTGCTTTAAAAAGTATGACTATGTAAATATAAACTTGAAATTAGGATGAAACACGAACACGTAATCCAGGAGAATATGAGAATTCAGCAAAGATATTAGACGTAGCAGATGAGGTAACCCTACAAGCACTGCCCCGGTAACCGTTAACTCAGCGTTCCAACATTCGCATTGATCTTTACACTTTGAATTGAACAAAAGTCCGGAAACCACCATATATTTTGTTTAGAATGGAGAAACTTGAAAAACGAGTTGATATTTAATTGATTTTAGCTTTGTACTGTTTTGATGAGGTTAAACATAATAATTTGAAAATGTTACAGTATTTAATGAAATCAGTTTATCATTAGACTTTATGGAAAAACGCTTCATGAATTCACGTTTCATAAGTACTTTTGAACCACCGTAATCAATGTCTCCTGTTTATCGATACACAGCACACATTACTATAGAAAAAATTTAATACGACATACCTTCGAATCACTAGTTGTTTCTTTTAGTAATTGTCTCGTAATTTATGTGCTCCAAATCTTTTCGAATGAAACTTATTTATTTCTCTCTACTGTGACATTCGTATCGCAATAGTTCCCAATTATACTGTAATGGCCAGCTTCCCAGTAATTGATTTATAAGTTCAAATCATTTGTGGTTTCGCTTATAAATCAATTAACAAAGCATAACTTGATCAATTCGATGATGAAATTTGAACACAATTTTATTAACTGATATTAAGTTGATTTATGGAACAATAATTAAATGGTCAAAGAGTATCAAGACGCTAATGAATTGTCATTTTTTCAGTCATCCCTCATTATTTCACTCATTTAATGGTTGGTTTAAAAAGAAGCATTCTTTATAGTCTTTGTCATTTCCCACGGTTCAAGTTATGTCCATACCAATGCTTTATTAAATCAGATTTCAGTTTTTCAGTAGATCAAAGTTTTATTAAATCATATAAAATATTTTTGGCTCAAACGTAACAGAGATGATTAAAAGTTCATGATATTCCAGGATCATAACATGTGGAATTGGATTTATATTTAATTTGTACATTATTATGTTATAAATTATAGTAAACTTACATACCTATATCATAACAAAGTAGGTATATAATTTTAAGAAACGGTTACATACATGGAAAGTTACGCGTAATTTATGGGAAATCTTTCAAATTATTGTTATGAGGAATATTGAAAGCAATTACAATTTTTATGCAAAAACTATGTTGTGAAATCATCACATACTCCGAGGAATAAATGCAATTTAACTTTATTCCACTAACCGCAATTGGAACGGGCGAGGTATTAGAAGGCTGATCGTAGATAAGGATGCGTCCGACCATATCTTCTCGACCGCATGCTGTTGTGTGCAGATGCAGTCAAGTCTTAGCGATTTATTTCCGCTACCAAACAAAAACTCTCTATGCACACCACTTAGGTACTTACTGACAAGGAGTCCAAAGTCATATACGTAAGTAATTTTAGCATGGGTAAATGTTTCTTGAGTATTTATACGCATGGTTATATGTGTTCCGGTCTCTTTCTCGTACGATATATTCTGACACAGTTTCCGCCGCGACCTCGTAGCAAACGGCGAGAGCTCATGAAGAAGGACCTCATATAGGTCTGAAAATAGTTGGCTCCTTCCGCAAAAACAAATGAGTATATCCGGGACATATTCAATCAGCAAATCCGGACGCGCACATCTTTGGAACGTTTGAACAGGAAAGTTATATAAACATTTTTGTTAACATGTAAATCCTTGAACGTTGTTAAAGGCATTGGTGGGAAGAGAGAGAAACCACAAATAAAAATATAAAAGGCGCTAAATCATCCTTTCACATTAGAGCTGTGATTTAGAATAAATACGTATAGTAGCAAGAGTAGTTAAATGACTAATATATACCAAGGAGACATTTACCTGAGCGAATTTTCACCTTGGAATAATACTAAAATATTTTATAAAAACTTCATGTACGATGTAAGTTTTTGCGGTTTTGGTTTCTATAAATGTTATCCACTAGCATCAACAGAGAGTTTCCAGATGAAGCCACTCGTTCTCTCCATTAACCTTGGTGAAGCTGTGAATTACATTACGACCAACAGAATTAGAACGAAAATTTAGTGAATTGGAAGTGAGGGGAGGAGCAGTGTTCCTAAATTCGGTCTTTTGTGTAAAAAAATGCCATTACATTATTATAATTCGATTGGAGATAGTGAAGGCGAAGACCGATCTACCCGTAGCGCTTCGACGGGCGATAACGCGAACTGACATAATCGCTCCCTCGCCTGAGCGGTGACGCTGATGCGTTCTGAATCTAGACCAATCCGGGAAGACAACGTGTATAGTGACCTGAAATATGGGCTAAGATATCATCTTCACCTTAATATTAAGTTGGATATATGAAATTGAAGTGGAAAAAAAAACTTCACGCCCACAATCCCAGTATACACCAGTTACGTTTATGTCCGACTATGGAGCAGGGGATGAGCTTATTGTCATACACCGGGCACAAATCCAGACTAGAGATCTCAAGTAAGAAAACTTCAATAGTACCTACCACACACAGAGATTGCACCAAGGACCTGTTAATCAGAAATCGCGCTTGCAACCACTCGGCTAATGAGGCAGACAAAAAAGCAAGCCAACAAAATTTGATATTAAGTAGTTTGGGATTCACATAATATCGTCAGCTGTCATGAAACGCGTCAATTCTTATTAGCGCCAAGGTCTTGCAAAATCCTTTTTGCGTCGGTTAGGTATATAGATATGTATTTATGGAAAAATAAAATTGTAATTAAAATTTGTTTAACATTCCTTCACGCTCACATACTCTTTGTAATTGAGCATATTTTAGTCTACAAGAAGAGTTTCACATATCTTGAATTAACTTGTTGAGCTAATCGATTTCAAAATATGTATGCAAACTGAAAAAGAGTGACGGAACCCATGTTATCATACTACTAGATGCTCGTCGTCATACGACACGCTTATACTAATGTAATACGTACTCACGATCAATGAGTTGATAAATAACGTATACCCGTAGACCTAGTAGGAAAGTACCGCGACCCAAGAGCACGCACTCGAGAGACAGGTTGTAATGTGACCGATAAAACAATAGGATTCGACTAACCTTTCTCCGAGCATACCGAAATATACCTCGTTAGTTTTCTTCGATATGTACCTACACTTGTTTGGTCGACTGTCTCTTGGGAGTTCGGTCGTACTTTGTGATAAAGAAAGTTCTCGAAGAAATAATTTGATCAGTAGGTACGTATACTCACTCGTGTATTAGTTTTTTTTATAAATTATACCAGGCAAAGAGTAAGGCAAATATAACTTGATAACGTTAACTGCTTTTAAAAACCGAACGCGATACCATGGTTCCTCCATGGTGGTGGTATAATTTGGTGGTATGAACTTAACGCGTACGGCTATATATTACGTTTATATCACATGTCATATATTGTAACTTATTTTACAAATAGAAAATATACTAATTATATAAATTTCTGTAGCGCGTTTTAATCATTTGTATAGTTGGCGTGCAATATATTTTCGGGCAATCTTTCAAGACTACCGTGATGAGAGAAGGTACCTACTCTTCAAAGATTAAAACACCGGCAACCATGGTGGAGCAAATGTCTGTATGTGGTAGCAACGCATATTGTCCACCAGTAAACTGTTACTATATTACATCAATTATAGCGTCATTTCGGATTAAACTTATATCTAAATGACGTGAATTTCCATGAATAAAATGGAGACAGTTTTAATAACATAAGTCTAAATGAACACGTCGTCTAGAGTATCCAGAGTAAGTCAGCTAGACGTAATGAGTAAAATTTCGTCTATTTCTATTTCATTTAATTGTGACATAAAGAGACAAGGTGAAAATGAGTTTTATAATCCTTTTAAGATTGTCCCTTGTACGTATAGAAAAGGGACCAGAAGGTAATAAGCAAAACCACCGATTATCAATCGATTTAAATTAATCACTCATATATTGTTATAATCATCGATCTGATTAGTTGATCAGTAGTTATGAACCGGCTGTGTTAGGAAACTAGCATCCTGATGGCAATGAAGAAAAAACATAAACAAAATAATTCCCATAAACAAATCTGGTGATAGAATAATGTCTCCTATGAATTTTACTTTGGACGTACCTATCGTGTTTCAATTAAAAATTTAAGATTGTACTGATAACAATCTTTATTAACGTCCAATATATCAATATCCCTGAGATTCCACAAAACCAAGATATAACTTTTGTAGTTCAGTGAACTAAGGCTACCAACACACGAGCTAATAAAACCTTACGAGTCACATTGTTAGTCTGAAATAAGTTTTTTTAATACATAGTAGAGTTTTAATTTTGTTTTGAATCGAAAAGGCAGCAGTTTTATATAATTAATGGCGACGATCTTGGATTCATTGTTGCTATTTAAATACCGGTATTTAGCAATAAACACCAGAGTGGATTAAGATTAAGTAAGTGAATGTGTGTATGTGTGTGTGTGTTAGTTAACGGGTGGAGTAAGAATAATGTTGTGAAACGTCATACAGCAATGATTAAACATACCACCTCATTATCAACCTATTTAATAACAACCAATCAACCATCAACCTATTTAATATATTTATACCACTTTCTTAATAGGTCAGTCAATTAAGACTGACCTAATTATTCCTGTGGACAATAAACCTTACATTAAACCGAGGCTTATAGGTTCGATTTACACTCAAATCAAATACTTATGCAATAAGCATGAGAATTTGTTCTATTGCTGAATGTAATATTATGCCCATTTTAAATAATGAGGCCTAAAAATATGAAACGCTATCTGAAATTTTCCTATGCAGGTGAGTAAGATGGCCCGTGTGTAAGCACCCTAAGGGTCAAATATGAATGGTTGTTCAAGTAATTATTGCCTACCCAAACGAGTTGCTTAAGGTTTTATATGTTTGCATAGAATTTAGAAACATGTGCTTAATTAACAGAATTGTTTTTCATTTATTGCGATACACACCCAAATATGTGAGTTTGTACGGCCATAAAAACCATAAAACCAACGAAATACACTTGATTAATGTTTGATAATTAATTCATACTTAATTGCGACAGTCGTTTTCTTATATATCGATGATAATGTAAAGATGATAACTGTCTGCTTTTTTAGGAGTAACTGTTAAAGTATGATAATAAGTTTCTGGTTTCATATTGATTTTTTATCTATTTGTTATTTTTCGAATGCTCAAAGGAAGTATGGATCGGGTCAGAACTAACGGGCGAGTAGTGAACTTTAATTGAATGTCAGAAACTCAATTGGGACATTTTTATTACGTAACATCACGTCTGTAATCCCCGAAGAGGTAGGCAGAGGAGTGTAATGCACTCTCAAGTTCCATCAGGTGGTGAGTGTGTTGCCATACACCGGACACAAATTCAAGTTCTGAATCACTACTAAACAAGATAATTTAGAAAAATACAGTAGTGTCCGAACCGAAAGTTGAAACCAGAACCTCTCGGTTGGCACCTTGCAACAAACAGGACTAACGAAGCCGTCTACTCCAACAACTGTAATTGAACGACTATAGCTTAACTCTCAAATAAAAATCGATGAAACCTGCATTCAATTTAAAAAAACGATTTAGAGTTACTGCGTCAAAAATGCATGTGACTATATTACCAACGTTCACCCAATAACTTTTCTTATTTACTCGAACTTTCATGTTGAACTCAGTGCGCAAGTTTTAAGCTTTAATATTCTGTTCCTCAACAAAACGGTTATGCCCAGAAGCGTCGGAAGCGTTCCTTAAATAAAGACGCTGGAGCGCACATAGATGTTCAAAATGCCTAGATGTGTCCAAATCGGGCTCAGGCCAGCTATGTGAATAATTTCATAGCCCATCAAGTCGCCAGAAGCGGAGCAGTATATGGTGTCACGACTTCCCGACGTATCTACGAGTACATCGATCTAATAATACTAAAAGTGACAATTTACAAATAATTTTATTTTTTAAACTTACTAGTAGGCACTTAGAAATAATAGTAACATAATTTGCAGACAACTTCAAATTTCATGACTATTCAATTTCGGAGTAAGAAATTACTATTTCATAATCTATTTATGTAATTTAAAAAAATTGGTTTGTGTTGATTTTGATCAGTGTATATACAAGCATAAATATGTATGTATACAGCGTAAGCAATTGATTTTAGACTTAGGACAATTGGATTTTTTCTTTCATCTAATTACTGGTTGCTACATTCACTGTCGTCTTTGAACTACGGAATGTTTTTAAGATCTTCATAAATTAAAACAAGGTAAAAAGTCGAAACAAATTAGGACCTAAAAAAACTAGTTCTCACACATTTGATTTATATCTCATAATGTCCTTAATGAAAATAAATATAGCATCATTATAGTGTCCCATTCTGTGGACGTGAATGGACATCGTATCCGGCGCCAGATTAATGACGCTCTTTATTGCTTTCTGAAGCTTTTCGTGATAGTATTTGAACGAAATATATACGAGGTCATTCTAGTATAGCTGATGTTAAATTCTATACGATCATAGGAGGTAGTGTAATCCAAAATATAACAGTAATATGTAATAACAAATAGAGTATTGAACAAAAACCTGTTTTTATAATGTTGACTATGAAGTTTCGCTCGGTTCGAAGACCGCGATTATTAGTCCAAAAACTTCAGAAATATACGAAATACACCAACATAAGGTCGTAAGATTTTTTCGGAACGGTGCTATACGGAAACCTAGACGAATTCTTATTTACATTGTACAAGTATACAAAATCACTTTAAGGGGACATTTTGGGGATTTAAGGGACTTTAAGGGGATATTAGGCTAACAATTAGGCTTTGTTAGAGGTTTCTTCAAATCAAATAGTCTTGTTGCTAAGTCATACCTTGAACAATCTTAAATAGTGGATAACAATGTTTTTATTTCTCCTTTAGAGCACAGGAGTTTCCTTCACAGACCAATATGGCTTTTAATCCATGAATAGTCTTCTAAGATATTGCTGTTTCGCCGGATCTTTGTACATATCATCATAGATGTACAAAACTAAGACGTGAATGAGTACATGATTTATTGATATAAATATATTGCATATTTAAACTACATTCATTAAATGAAGCGATTAAAGTGTCATTAGCACGCAAAAATTTGCAATCGCACTCGGTAGCAAAAACAAAACGTAGCGAACAGATAAGGGGATACAGAATTAATTATGAATTCAGGCACAAATCTTACCATTTTTTGGATATCCTAGGCTATTTGTAAAGATTTTACCAGCAGCCAGGATTAAAACAACAATTAATTAATTCATCATTATAGAATGATTGTGATCGCAGTGTGTGTTGGTTTCTGGGGATTGGCACAAATACATATATTATACCTACATACTTTGACTACCTCGTTGGTAATATTGGTTGCAAGTGCGACTGCCGATCGGGAGGTCCTGTGTTCAATTCCCGGGTCGGACACTACAAAACTTTTCTAATTCAGTTTTTTTTTGGCAGTGCCTCGGGTGCTGGATATGTGCCCGGTGTATGGCTATAGACCCACCACCAATTCAATAGTGTTCTATATTCCTCTGCCTATCTCTTCGCGGATTACAGGCGTGGTGTGACGTTCTTTTACATATATTATAATAAACATAAACAGTAGAATGCGTTTTGACGTGCAGTTTCAATTTAAATTTAG
>DWFO01003212.1:0-12586 GCA_018246595.1 Mimoniades nurscia nurscia | reverse complement strand
CTAAGCGTCAAGAGAGCTTGTGGTATGATAACCAGATGGCTGATAAACTACACACCTATATTCGTAAAAATATATACTTAAATAGATTTTTTTATCTTTCACACCCAGAGACAGAAAAAATACTTGTGCTCATCACACAAATATTTATTCTGGATGGGAATCGAACCCACGACCCCCGACGCAACAGTCAGGTTTACTAACCACTGCACCAACGGGCCCGTCAGTTTATTATTACTATATGTTGACGTCGTACATTCTGTCAGAATTAGTTACTAACATTCACATGTCTGCGAGCGAATAAACTTAAGTAATTATAGACTTGTTATCTGCAGGAGCCTCAGGCTTACGATGGCTTAAAATTTTAAGAATTACAATTTAATACTTATTATGCGTTTCGTCAGTATTCGTGTACACGATTAAGTTATATACCGGCTTGACTCGTGTATAGTTTTTAGAAATACCCTCACTACTCTCGAAGTGTACGCTATATAAGCTCCCATCGATCGCAGTAAAAACACATATATGTCGATAAAGCAGGTAGCATAATTTAATCACATGATAGCAAGTTATTATGAAGTCTGTAATCCATTTAATGTTATCTTAAAGTAACTAAATTTATGCACTATAAAAAAATAAAATAAAATAATGAGATTTTATGTATCGTTTTCTACAGGCCTCTAATGGTTTTAAATTACATTAATTTGAAAGTAACGATTTTGAATTATTACTTCTATGACTGCATTTACGTAGTTAACATGAATTCAAATTATTTCTGTATTTAATTATATTGCCATTCTATAATAAGAACATTTAATGCGATCTATAGATTTGACGGACATCAAGTGAATTGATGTTACATCGAAGAACTGAGCAAAAAGGTAGTAGGTACGTTTAATTTCGACGTGAATCTATGACACATCGTGTAGACACGTGTAGACACGTAAATAAACGTTTTTTAACAACAACATTTTGAAAAAGTTAATAACATTGAGTTTCTCATCGACAATCCGTATATTTATTTTGCAACAACTACCTGTGCTTGTGCTTGTTTGTATATGAAATTGATATGATTGTAAAGTTTTTATATTTACTTTCACTAAACAAGCAACAAAATTACTTGACATTTAAAATGCGAATCGAAATAGTGTTAATACTTTTCTGTTTACTTATGTATCGTTGCTCGACAACGGCTTGTCGAACTGTGAGTGTGTCTATCGTCAGTAGAAAAAGTCCAAGAGATTTATGAAATTGTTATCATTGTAGAGGTTTTAATCTCCAGGATAACGTATAAATAAAATGGGCATCCGTAGGCTTTTTCGAGTACAGCTTTAACCTTCCTCATTTAGTGATGCGAACTCTGCCCTACAGTTTCGTTTCTTTAAGGATTTTTCTTCTGTCTTATTATCATGGTATTGTAACTATATTCCTTTACGAACATAAAAAGAGCAGGTTATTAGGTATTATATTTCTATGTGTTATTAATGCTGTCTGGATATGTGCCCGGTGTGCCACAGACTCACCATCGTTTCCATAGTGGGACTAAGTCTTAAATGGTGTAATATGGGAGTATATTACACTCCTCTGCGTACTTTTTCGGAGATCACAGGCATGATGTTACGTTTTATTATTGTTCTATATAAAATATAAAAGTAACATGACAAATGCTAGATATTGTAATGGGGAAATAAGCACATTTTAATTATCCATAATGCTCTCCGAGCCGAGTAAAATTTACCAAACAGCAATTGGCGAATGTCGCTGACAATGATAATGGTAGGGGCTCAGTACGAATGGGCTCGTTTGAAGAAACAGCGTATTAGAATATCGACACATAAGAACGCTGAGACCATTTCCGGGTACTTGCACAATAAAATGTCTCTTCAGTGGCGGTCATTACGCCTTCACGGTGTACACAAATCTAAGCAATCGCGACCGCGCAACACGCATGCACCGGCGCGCTTGCGACACAGCGAGCGGAACGCTGTATCCTTTCTCCGTACAACTTACGTTCTAAATACAGACCTTCGGACGGAGAAAATGGACATTATTACACCGTACGACTTATATTTCATTATATATTTTTTTATTAAATCTGTCAAACAGTAAGCAGGTCCAATAAAGAAGTTATCATTGCTTGACAGACTTTAACGGACAGTCACGTGTTTCTTGCAGAATTCTATATTATGTTGTTTCGGAAATCATAATTTGTGCTATGAAGGATTCAAGCATTTTTAGTCAATTGCTGACAACTTTAAATATTTTGAATCAAAAACTTTCAAGTCCAGAAAATTCACTTACTAGTTGCATGGTTGTTAGATGCTTCTTCCACCACAGGTACTTCTGGTACTGGGGTCCCATCGCCGCCATCATGTAGTAGCTGTACATGATCACGTGCACTAGGTTGTTGACGATGTTCGAGAAGGTTCCGTGGCCGCCTTGAAACAAACAATGGCGAAGGTGATTGTCGCATGGCAATAAATATTAGTCATTTTGCTATTTGCCCTTGGAATTGTTACACTTTAAATGGCAACGTTGTTTTGTGTTTGACTGTACTGACATATTTTTACGACATTAAATTTCGCCCGTTCTAAAGTGTATTTTTAAGTTATACATATACATTTGCCACGCTTATTTCCCATGAGGGTGGGTAGCGATTAAGAATTGCCAGTAACTACGGTCTCGGAAGAATTCTTTCGCCTCCTATACATTCATTAAAGTCCTCAAACTTGTTCATCTATTGAAGGAACTTTTGACCAGGTCTTCTTTTATGATTTTCCCAACTTATAATCTATATTACTATTTATTTTCCTATCAGATTGTGGGTCGATATAATTAGATTCAACAATTGGGTAATATAAAAGGGATTATAGATGTATATCTATTATTATATCTTTATATATATCTTTATATCTATATCTATTAGTATATCTTTAAAGTATTTTAAAGGCTATGTTTTCGTGGTCTTTATTCCAAGAATAATGATAAAATCAAAAACGCTTCTTCGCATAAATATTCCGATCCAATCAACTATTTCAGTAAACGATAGCTGTATTATAATATGCATTAATTTAATTATAATAAAGTACTAGATACTACATATAATCCCTTAATATTCCAAGTTTACACTTATAACTGAATTTTTATGTAGAAATATATGTAGGTTAATTATGTTTGTCATTAATGAATGTGATGTTAAATTAAGTGATATATATAAATTCGAACTCACAAAATTTTGTTATTAACCATGCTTGACGATGGAGTAACCGCAAGTAAAGATACAATATATAATTAACATTGACTTAACTGGAAAACTACTAATAGGTGTTACTCACGATAAAATCGCTAAGTTCACAGTGGTTCTTGGGGTTATTTTAAACTTTTGCACGTAATATCACGCATATAATCCTTGAAGAGGTAAGCAGAAGACTGTAATGGAACGCTCCCACGTTTCACCAGTTCCGTTTACGTCCCATCATGGATTAGGTAGTGAGCATATTGTGGGTTTTTTAATTGTCATAAAATAATAATATTAGGTAACAATGATCAACCTGAATATTAGTTACCTGTACATGTATGTACCGCATGTGCACTGTAAATTGCATAAAAATGTATTTGAAAAAATGCACATGGAAATTAATGTTAATAATTGAGTATATATTTATTATAATGCATTTTAATAATGTAACCCAAACATAATTCATTTTTGATGCATGAATAAATGAGTGTGATGTTGAAATAGCAACAAGACTGACTATAATAAATCTGAGTAGCAGATCATTACATTATAATAAAGATTATATTATAATTACGGTTAGTAACGGACGGACTTAAAATTTGAAAGACATTCTGTAGCGGACAAGCTATTAATCACATATAATTGACATCGTGAAATCATTTTGCATGCTGTATATTTATATATATTGAATTATTTCAAGCCCATTCATTGTACATATATTTTTATTTGTGTATTTTTCTCGTTTGATCACAGAGTTGATCCGTTTTCCTCATTCTGAGTAGTTTGTGAATGAATCATGCACGGTAACTAGGTTAAACTCAATGGAGGTTTTACTTGGATTTCTGCGAGAGCCGTCGCAATACCAGTCCGATTGCTTGACAAGTTATGTAAAACTGTCACTGTTTCGTTCACATTCAACATTCGTTCGAGTAAGTAGGTCGTTGAATTTATACACATAGCGTTGGCATTTTATAAATCTGGAAGTAATTGAACGGTTCGAGGAATTTTTCCATTTTCAAACAGGAATTTAATTAGCCTTCCTGCCTCTTTTTTTTGTGCGCGTCTCCACTGGTCTTGCGATATCATGGCGTGATTAGGATTACTTAGCGTACGTAGTATTGAATGATCATTTCCATAGTTTCTATTACGCAATAGTTACATTAGATTATTAAATGCCCTTTTACTTTAACAGCTCCTAACACTTTTGTAGTTCAGATACGAAATGCCCAATCTATAACTAACTTAAAGACCGGATAATTTAACTAGACCATCTAAAGTTATTGGTTTATTTTACGTAAATACCTATTGGATTTATAATTTCATTAGCAAATAAAGAAAAATAAGGAAGGAGGGGTCTTACCAGCTATGAACTTCACCAGGAGCCAAGCTTCGAAAGGGGTGAGCGAGTGATGGTAGAGATGCAACCAGGTAATTTGACTCTTCTTCTTGCGCAGCACGAAGAATATTGTGTCCGCGAACTCAGACAGTTTCGAGAAGTAGTACACCCAGCACAAATGAAGCATCTGTTATAAGGAAATTAACAATATATTTAATATTTACCCAATAATAATTAACATAACCCAAACGATGTGATCCGACAGAGAACCAAGGTTATCGACACAGCCCATCGGATCAGCAAGCTGAAGTGGCAGGGGGCTGGTCACATCTGTCGCAGGACCGATAACTGCTGGAGTAGACGTGTCCTGGAGTGGAGACCACACCTTGGCAAACATAGCGTAGGACACCCTCCGGCTAGGTGGAGTGACGATAAACGCAAAGTGGCTGAAAACGATTGGATGCAAAGAGCTGAAGATCGAGCTCAGTGGCGTGCTATTGGAGAGGTGTATGTCCAGCAGTGGACGAAGATGAGCTGATCATGATGATGACTATGTAATGAATAAATATTATTGTAAAGAACAACAAAGTATGTTTAAGTAAGAAAAAGCATTTCTGGCATGTGTATTGTGAACTAAGTCATATATTAATTATTTGTTCCAGCTGCAGCCAATTGTGAAATAAAGTTGTCATCCTTGGAAATACCCATTATTGGAATAGTCAATGTGATGAGATACTTGGCCCTCATGTATCCAAGCATTGTTCATTATGACTATAATGACCACCAAGTGGACTCATTGCTAGATTTATGTTGCTTATTGGAAAGATCTACAGACAAAAATAAGGATTCACTTATAAAAAAGTTGTTTTCTCAGCATAAAAATTGGATTTATGGAAGTAGATTTTCTATTGTTGATCTCGCAGTTTACAATATTGTAAAACAATGGCAAAACAGCGCTAAATATGTTCCGAAAGCATGGTTTGAAAACTGTGAAAAGACAATTTTGTAATCTTTGAATAAATTATATATGAAATAACTTTATTCTTTGAACTACTGTAAAAATGTACTAGTTATCCATCTTGAGTGAACAATAAAATAGTGACTTTTTTAATAACTGATGGACATATGGTTTTGGATGTCTGGAGGAAGTGAAGGCCACTAGTGGCACACACCTCTTCATCTGCTATTTGTATGTAAATAGTCAGATCTCGACCATGTCTGCACCAGTATTGTCTACATGCTAGGATAATAAATGCCCTCTAATTAGTACAAAAACTATTTATATGCTTGGCTAATGATTTATTGATTTACACGACCACCAACAATTTGTTTGGGAAGATTCTGGCTGAGTACTACTTCAACAAAGCTAATTTTCAATCAAATCTCATTATAGAAGCCAGTTTGATGTAGCCAACGTTTTTTTTTGTATAGTAAATCCTTCCAATAAACCTTAGGCACGTATTAGATGATCTTGATGATAAAATCGCATTAGCTAATAGACAATCTTTGGAGAAGGTATCGCCTTTCTATCTACGGAGTACAAATCATGTAAAACTGGTCCAGGTGCAATATCTCCAATTCGCTTTTAATCCAGAGCGTCTTTACCACTGTTAAGGCATTTTACGTTTAGCTGAAATTGCAAAAAATGTATTGCCAAAATAATTCACATAAAATAAAATTCCAAATAATTGACATTAATTAGCTTCATCAATGCAATGCGGAATTAGCATTTCCTCAAACTCGTTTAGGCAAGTATTAGTAAGGTTTGGATTAGTTTGATATTAGTCCATTCGGTTACATCCCTTAAAAAGAACCGCCTCGACACTTGCCCGCAGTAGAGGTACTCAAGAGTGATGACGCGTAAATAAAAAAAAACCGAATCTCTTTGTTTTTGCCGATTACATCCGCGAATAAGAGATTTTTTGCCGCGAATACAGAAAATGGGTTGCACTTTTTTCATCCGCGAATAATGAAAACGCGAATAAGGAAAGCGTGAATAAGGAGCTTTTACTGTACATGTATGTCCATGTTTTACAGATATCGCATAAATTTGATTTATCTGTTCGTTAGCTGCTGGCATGTAATATAAAAGGCAATTGAGTAGCCGTTAATAGTGATATGACAATAAAAAGCATGTCTGTCTGTACATGCCCTAATTGAATTTCACTGCTTACTCGATGCCAGCTATGTATTTGCATGTGGTTTGTAAAAGAATTGTGGTATCTTTAGTTTTTATTACTGTAGATATTTTTTCGCTTTGGGTAGCGAATATTTTGCTTGCCTATGACATATTGTAATGTCATTAGAAATTAATTAGACTCCGAAAATAGACTCCGAGCCGGGCACTACTAAATTTTCTAATTTAGTAGTGCCCGGCTCGGAGTCTGGGTATGTACCCGGTGTGTGGCAATAGGCTCATCACCTGTTTCACAGTGGGACGTACCTATACGTAACTGATGAAACGTGGGAGTGTTCTACATTCCTCTGCCTACGTCTTCGAGGATTACACGTGTGATGTTACGTAGTTTATGAACATAACATAACATGATGTTAATTACTGTTGATTCACGATAGGAAAAAGCGCAGCTGTGTACGTATTTTGTGAAGTGAACACTTGTTCTACCGTATTCCCCGATGATCAAGTAGCATGTGTAATATCAGTATATTCTGTGTTTATAACTATTTTGAATTCGATTACTTCGTACTCAATAACTTGACCACCTGATGCCCAATGGTCGTTTTTGTGCTTGAGCTCTATATTCTTTACCATACATTATGCGTTAAGTGATTATGACCGTCCGTGACCGACCGAGGCTCGTGGGTTTGTTGTACACCCAGAACAATAGTTCGACTATTAAGAACAAATATTTTGTTCGCTATTAAATTATGGCTTTACTTTATTTCGTACATCATTGCTGTGAAAAATACACACACACGTCATATATTTGTGTATGTACAGCAACGATTATAGTCAAAGTAGATTGTAAAATGACGTGGAGATTATTTGCTCGAGAAAATGTCGTTACAAAGTATGAAAATTCACTTTAAGCATATTTGTATATATGGAACATCACTTATCTTATTTTTTTATTCATTATCACAATCTTGTTTGTGAGCACCTCACTATCTAGAAGTGCTATTTAATTATTTATTACATTCGTTAAGATAACAATCTTTTTTTATACATCACTATTTGTTCAAACTTTCTACGCCTCGATTGTGAAAGAAAACTGTGTATCTTTTCTCCGATGAATGGTATTCCTACTTCTCTATTCGACTACGTAACTTCACGCCTGCAATTCCCGAAAAGGCAGACAGAGGAATGTAGTACATTCCCACGGTTCATCAGTTAGGTTTATGTTCCATTATGGAATAGGTAGTGAGCCTATTGCCCAACATCGGGCATATTTCCAGACTCCGCGCCACTACTAGAAAATCTAAATTAGAAAAATCTGATAGTACCCGACCTGGGATACGATGCGCTTGCAACCAACACGGCAAACGAGGCACTTGGACAACAAACTAAACATAAACAAAAATATTATGTGAGGAAACAATTTACTTTTAGTTTCCACACTAGACTAAGTGTCTGGCTAGGCTTCGTATTGTATTCGTATTCATCAAAATCAAATCATTACTTGTCATTTATTTTATTTATGAACCGTTCACGTATAATTTATGAAACCTCTTGTCCTAGTGGTTAATGACCTTGACTGCTGAATCGGGCATTGTCCGATAGATTTCCATCAAGAACGAATACTTCTTTGGGGCTATAAAGGGCGTGTGGATTTAAATAACCCGCACATGTAAAACTACAGTGATATTAAAATATTTTTTCTTAATACTGTTTTCTTTAAATTTCTTTTTTAATAAACACCATGAGTATTTAAAATGTAATTTTATGTTTAACTCAAATTTTGAGAAAATACATCTTTTCTGTAATGATTGTCAAGGATGATCAGATATCATAAACATGAATACTTTGATGTCAAAGAGTCTTCGTGAATTAAATTTTCATTTGAGATATCTTTGTCTCACTTGGATAGATACCAAGGACTCTGAAATTAAATGATAAATTTCAATAGAACAGGCCTTTGATATCCACTTTAATTAAATGAACCTTTTGAATAAATTTCATGAGTTTGATGTGACATGACTCGGATAAATATCCTTCCGCTGGTTATTATAGAAATTTGTCAATTTCTTTATAAACCAACAATTTATAATTTTGTGTCGTGACGTATTTACATATTATACGCTCGGAAATAACAGGTCTTCTTTGGCGAAATCAGGACGAGAAATATTGAATAATAGTTATTATCTAATCGCACTCACGAGGAAAATAAATAGTTTTTATAAAATTGCATATTTCATTCTTACAAATTTTGAATACGAAAAATTGTTTTAGATAGCTCGTAATATTTCGTAACATTTTCCATGACAAAATATAGAACACGTAATATCCTCTCGAGTTTTGATGCCGCGTGCTAAAAATACATTTGTATGTTCAACATTAATTTATCTGTCTTGCATACAATAAACTGACATTAATTTATGTCGTCTTTTAGCAGGTAAAAATGGTACTTAATTTGTACACGAATCTGATTTTGTATTTTACGTGGCGATGTAAATAAAGTAATTATCAAATTATAGCCTAATTTAGGTGAATTTATTACAATAGGAGTTACACTTTTGAATAGTATTTCAAAAGTTTCTTGAATTATCTGCATCATATAAAAATTATCGGTGGTCGTCGCCTGGAGGTAATTTCCTATCGGAATGCGTTTTTACCCTGCATTTTTATGAACTTTTAAGCTTATTCATGGGGCTCGTTGCAAGAATCTTCAGATTTTTGTAATCCAAATTGCGTTTATAATTGTTTATCCTTGTAATTATTTGAATATTTTGAATACTATCGGACTCTATATGCGAATTTTGAGTTGTTTACCATTTGGTTTGTTTTGCGAAATGCAGTTCAGCTTGTAATTCTGTAAGGCATGTTCATTGTCTCTCCTTAACTGTATTTTGGCAGGTACAAGAGTGGATTTGAAACATTTTGCTTGTTTGTCACGACTTTTCTTATAGCAGCCAGATGATCTGTTTCTATTCCTGTCTTTGTGGACTATGCAGAAGAACACGGAAAGAACTAGAAGGGCCCCATTAGGTTATTATACCACGAAAGGCTGTATAACGCAGTACGCAAGCAAATATATAGCTATAAAAATTACAATTATAACAAATATTTCAACTTTTTATCTCGTTCTATTACCTTAGTTACTAGTCCCGAATTCGTGTCACCTTCAATAATTGGGTCATAAGATGATTTTAAAATTTACAAATCGAATTTTAATGACAAGTGTTCATTTGCGTTCGTGTGTGGTGTAGGTGGTGAGCCTATTGCACATATGCCGGGCTATGTATCCAGACTCCGAGCCACTACTAGAAAATTTAGTAGTGCCCGACCCGGGAATCGAACTCAGGACCTCTCGTTCGGCAGTCACACTTGCAATCAACACGACCAAATTAGAATTATTATTCCTTAATAAAAAACTTCGTCTAATATCACGGTCTCGCTTAGATATGTCCTTAACAAAATTTATAAGATATCTTAAAATGTGATATAAGCATAAATTTTCCATAAATTATGCAATTAATATAATATTGTTAATGACGCCGCAAGCCTTAATTTGTGTTAAAAATATAAGGACGGTGTAACCTGTTGAGTTTCATTATATTACAGCAATTATATTACAGCATTATATTACAATTTTCTATAAGACTATTTATTGTGTGGCGACAAAACTAAGAGATCTTGGGCACCGGCAGCAACGTACAAGGAGGTGCAATTGCACCGCCCTACCCGGAAACAAAGTACATATAAAAATTACATATTTTGTACCTAACTGAACAAACGCGAGGATAAAACTGTTCGATTGTTTGTCATGTATACAAATGCATTGCATTAGAAAAAGTATTTAATACTCGCAACTCTGTTATCCACTTGATATGCATGTACATATAGTTCTATATTTTATATTCAATAGTATATGTAGACGCAGATGCATCCTCCTGAAAATAATCCTGGCAGCGCGGTGCTCATGCAAGGGATAATAATATTATACCATTTAAACGAATATTGCGTTATGCACAGACATTTCGTATCCTAATAGGTTTTATGTGAGATCTCCTAGATGTAATTGCAGATGATGGTGAGGGAACTCTTTGTGAAGTGGTGTAGCTTACCTCTTAGTTATCTAGTGATAGACTTCCAATACGCACTTTGCGGGCTGAGATGTTATAACCGTACTTTATTTAATTTAATTTGATGATGATAATAATGACGAAGATGACCGCGACGAAGACGATAATGATGACGATAATAATGATAATGATTATAATGATAATGATGATAATAATGATGGTGATGATGACAATGATGATGATAGTGATGATGATGATGATAATGATAATGATGAAAATGATAATTAGGATGATGATGATCTTAATGATTGCCATGTAGGAGCTAATAACGCTACAAAACGTGAAGTATAGAAGTATAAGGCATACAAGATGACTGTTTAGAATATATTCTTACGACGTAAAAGATAAACATAATTAGCGAATTAAAGTGTTGAAGGAGGCATGAAATAAACGATTTTGAACATGTACGAGACTTTATAAGTTATTATTGTCAAATTTTTATATATTTAAGTTTTATAATTGAATGCACAATTTATGCAGATGCACAATGCAGATTATATTATTCAATGTCGTTGTGTATGGTTTCATTCATTGTCTTCGTGCAGTTAACCTACAGTGTCTTGGTACGGCAAAGCGAAAATATATAATGAGTCATTATATTGAAAAAGTTTATGGAGCTGAAGATGATTTTAGCCATGCTTTGACAAAGTCCATAAACGAAATAATCCATGATGAGAAATTTATATCACATACCGTATATAAAAGAAAAGTGTCGACCGGTGGAGCAAACTATCTGTCTATCCTGTATGAAGTAGATATAAAAGGCGAAACTAATACCGGTTATAAGGAGATCAATATTTTAGTGAAACAAAGCTTGCCTGAAGCTGATAAAAGTGTGTTTTCCACTAGCAAGATATTAATGAAGGAGTTATTTGTCTATACTGATCTAGCGCACGTTTATAATGAATTGCAACGCGAAGCCAATGTGCCTGATGAATACAAATACAATATTATACATTGTTATAATAAAAGTAATACCGATGCTCTGTTACTAGAAAACATGGCGACTAAAGGTTACAAAATTTATAACAGATTGGATGTAATGCCTTTGAAAGCTATGCAGTTATCGGTTAAACAGCTCGCAAAATTTCATGCTCTTTCCATGGTGTTGAAGATAAGAAAGGCTGATTTTTTCGAAAGGAAAGTTGAAACGGTAGCACATCCTTTTGAAGATAAAACTGGTATTACTAATTTAATTACTACTATGTGCGAACTCGATAGGGAATATTTAGATGACGACAAGAACAGAAAGGTTGCAAATTATTTGCCGGTCATTTTAGATAAGTATTTTCGATATTTGAATGGAGATGGCAACCACATGAAGTGCTTGTGTCATGGCGATTACAGGATGTTAAATATTCTAGTGAAAGAAATCGTAAGTATTAAGATTGCTTTTACTTTACGTTTACGTCCCGCTGTGGAATACGGGATGAGCATATTGCCATATAAGGAATAAACATCCAGAATCCGATCCACTAGAAAATGTATGTTAGTAGAAAACTCCAATAGTATCTATCCGACTCGGGATTTAAATCAGCAGTCGCACTTGCAACAAAATTAATTATACATATAAAAATGTATTTTTTTTTATTCGTATAATTTATCTTTGTTATTATGTGTAATTAAATACTAAATTTTATTCCTTGT
The DNA here is from genome assembly GCA_018246595.1 of Mimoniades nurscia nurscia. NCBI lineage: Eukaryota > Metazoa > Arthropoda > Insecta > Lepidoptera > Hesperiidae > Mimoniades > Mimoniades nurscia. Next base: position 107 of record DWFO01003212.1, on the reverse strand, counting down.
CGTAAGTTTTTGTGCCAAAGTGAATAAATATTAAGGTTTGCGATAATTGTTATTTAATTATTGCATTTTAATTTTTATAAATAAATCGCAACCACGTAAATAATTAA
>DWFO01003211.1:0-12589 GCA_018246595.1 Mimoniades nurscia nurscia | reverse complement strand
CTGGTGAAACGTGGGAATGTTCTACATTCCTCTGCCTACCTCTTCGGGGATTACAGGCGTGAAGTTACTTTTGATTCTACATTTTAATTACGTAGCGTACCTACCTGTTGTTTGATTTTAACTATTGATAACATACGTACATAGATAGGTTTACGCTGACAGTATTGTGTAACTGATTCTTACATGTGTGTTTTTAGCAGGAAAATTTTTTATTAAATTTTTGTAAGTTTTGCAAGTTCCGGCTGCTTACTGAAAATGAAATTAGGGTGAAAATCGATTACATCAAAAATCTTTTACAATTCATCATCTTTCACAATAAAAGATTAAATTTGTGACCATAAAATAATATCGGTTTTTATTTGCTGCTGAGTACACTGTTACATTATAGTAAGTAGGTAACATCACACGTGTAATCCCCTAAGAGGAAAGCACTTTCCCACGTTTCACCAATTATATTTAAGTCCCACTATGGAATAGGTGTTGAGATATTACGTAAATGTAAAGAAAATGTATTTTTTTGTTGTCTGTAGTACCGTCATTGTCTTGTAGTACTGACTCCTTAGTCAGCAGATAAAATGTTTCGTAATCGACAGATTATTATTACTGAAAAAGTAAAAACGTTTAAACTCATAAATTCTTTCAAAGATTTGTGTCAAAAATATCAATTTTTTTCAGCTATAGAAATCAAATTATAAACTAAAAACGTTAAAATATTAAATTCAATATGCAAAATAGTGGACTTATTTTGTTTGTTTGTGCTGGTTTACTGCTAGTCAGTGTATTCATATTAAAATAATACTTTATGAATATGAAGGGAACAATTCTTTGAAATCCTTTAATTACTTTTGTTTTAAACTGACAGAGTGGAGGAGCTATCCTAGGCGGATCGACCACATGGAGTCTCATACGGATATCGTACTATTTTTGGGTAACTGATATGGGTGTGGAATTGGCCTCAAGCATCTTATACGTTTGTGGCGCGCTACTGTGTTTACCGACGTGCTGGCTCGCAACGCTGGTGCCCTATCAACCTCGTTCACTCTCGCTTTCGGCTACGGTACGCGATCATTAGATTTTAGTACGTTTCAATAAGGGTAGTCATAAGAATAAGAAACACGAGTTGTGAGTTTGAAGAATCCTATTGGGTATATGTGCTGTATTTTTTCTGCAGTTATTGATTGTAGCAAGTTCGGCGATGGTGGTATTGGCGGCAGGCATGTCGTCTGTTACGGCGCTGTCGCACGCGCTGCGCGACCGCCCCGCGCTCAACGCCAGTCTGCACAGCGCCATGGGCTCGCTCGACCCCGCAGTGCTAAGTGCGTTCGCGGCAATGCAGATTGAGGTTTGCTTTTTTGCTAACAATATCAAACAAACTTAACACTAAATTTACGGACTAAGCCAATTTGACTCATTTAAAATGCTCCGTAAAATGTATTAAATATCCCGTATTTGTTCCAAGGTAGCCTATTTTAGCATAACTTTCAGCGGAGCAATAACGTGATTACCTACATAATGTACCGGTTTAACTAAATTTTAGCGCAATAACGCAAATAACTTCTAAGTAACCCTAAACAGCTTGGTGAGCTGTAACTTAAGATCACGCTTGCATCTGCCCGAAGCGATAAGCAGACGAGTGTACTTCATGCCCGCGTCTCACCAGTTAGGTTATACGTCCTGTCCTAGAATAGGTTGTGAGCCTGTTGCCACACATCGGGCAAAAATCCAGACTACTAGGAATTTCTTGTTAGAAAACGCAATAGTACCCGACTCGGAGATCTAGGTAGGCATCTATAATCATCATCAGATAGTTATAATCGGGTAGAGAAGTCATCGAGTGGCGGTCGCGTCTCGGTAAAAGGAGCGTAGGTCGCCGTCCTGCTGTGCGGTCTGACGACCTGAAGAAGGCAGCGGTCTACTGCTAGATTCGGAAGGCTTAGGAGGGTTTTGTCGGGAGGAGTTGCGCTCTTTAGAGGAGGCCTGTGTTCAGCCATGGCAAAGGCTGATGATAATGATGATGGTGTGTGTTGATAATAAAGCAACAAAATTGAAATTTCTGACTATAGACAATTATTTACTACGCATACATCTCTGTATTCCAGTTGCGATGCTGCGGCGTAGACTCCTATTCCGATTGGTATCGGTTTCGGTCCACGTTGCCTCCGTCTTGCTGTGGACGTATAACGAATGTGAAGGTATTGCATCTCATATTTACGAATATATTGGCTTAGTTTTATACTAACCTAGTAAGTGTGAGGATAGCGCGAGATACTAGAACACTTTTAAAATACATTAATATTTGTAAAATTTTCCTTTTGGTAGTTATAACATCTCCACACACGGCCATCTGATCCCAAAGTAAGCATCAAGATAGCTTGTGTTATGTTAGCCAGACGTTTGATAAACTACGTATCGTAGGTATATGAATATATTACTGACAATTAAACGGCTAAACTCACGTATGTTTTTCGGGATGGCCCGACTAGTCTCCGCCGCGACCTCGCTGCAACCGGCGGGCGCTCATGAGGAAGGACCTCGTACAGGTCCGAAACCAGTCGGGCCACCCCGAAAACATACGTGAGTCTAGCCGTTTAATTCTCAGTCACGTGTAACACTCACGAAACATTTAACAATAAGACACTAGACGACTGTAGGAATAATGAAAATTACATTCACAACGTAGTGCTTTATCACTTAACAAAGTGTGTGCTAAGTCACATCCCTGGCAAAGTAATATTTCCAAAATTGCCTTGGCGCCGTTGTTTTTAAATGTACGTATGTAGGGGGTTCACAGGTGAAACTATGTGGGCTGTAAAAACAAATTCATACTTCTGTTTTACATAAATATTACAAGTCATCGTCATCTAACACTATAGGTCCGTACATATATAATACATACAACAAACATATAAATTTGTTTTCCCTTCCGTCTCATTCCATTTTTCTAGTCTGTTGATTTGGTAGCTGGCGTACCCGACTTCTGCGACCGTATTTCTTCTATATGTTTATCAGCCGTCTGGATACTATATCACAAGCATCAAATATCGGTAAGAGATGGCCCAAAATATATTTTAATTTATTCTTTCCTGAGTTCTAGGGTTATGCCCATGTGTCCTTTATATACTAACCATAAATATGTACATACCTACATATCCGCAGGTGCCGAGAAAGAACAAGCCTCACCTATCTAGACCAAATAAATGAATTATAGTTTTAATATCAGTTGATGATATCGTTTATCTCTTATGGTCAAACGTATAAATATTTCCACGAAGATCTTTCCTGTTGTCGACAGCGGCCAATATTCACGTAACATAATTGATTTTGTGTACCGCTATCTGATTTGGATATTGGAATTGGGCTATTGTTTCTAAATTGTATTTCCATTGCCCATTGACTCGCTTCGCGCGTGGATTTGTCTGCGTTAGATACACTCTTTTTATCAACACTCTAGAAACAGTAATAAATTATAAATTTTTATAACTACATAAATTAGGTATGTATACATCTTTATTGGTACGATCTTTATGCTATTTTTATGTTTGCGTGTAGAAAATAGCAATTCTTATATGGTATTATATAACAGAAATGTTATAATCGTTTCTCGTATAGTCTTATTGCTTGTAAAACAAAATGGCGGAGAAGTTCCGCAGAATTTCGGGTAGATGATGTGGGCATGTAAATATATGGACAGGGATGACGTCATGGCAAACGCTCTGCGTCAACTGTCTCTAGCCACTGTTATGTTATGGAGGCTGTATGGACGAGTAAATGGAAAGTCGAACAAATAAGAAACTAAGAATATAAACTAGGTACATATTTATATAAACTCCAAGAATAAAAATATAAAAATATTAACTATAAGAAACCTGCGTAATGCATGCTGTATATACATGTATATTTTTATTTAGTATTGGCTAGTATTTGGGCGCCAATTTCACTTGACGGAAATTAAAGGTCTGACCTATGGATGCTTGCTTAATAACATTTTCATGTTTTTTTTTAAAGCCCAACATACGTATTACAATACACGTACACACCAACATTTACACCCATTACATAATTATTATAGGATGAAATAGATGGATAACTTTCGACAAATGAAACCAATTTCGAAATTGACAGAACGGTGTTGTATACTGTATAAAGGTCATCACAGCTGGCGCGTTTCATGACAGCATGAAACAATACAATTTGATTGTTATCTATACATATATAAACCTATAGATACAAATTGAAATGTCTGTCAGTCTATAATGATAATTTATTAGCTACTACGCTGTATATGAAACCACACGGTGTAATAAGTTATTATTAATATTACATGGTTACAGAAAACATCTAGCGCCAAATATCTCTCCTCACAGATATCACGTGTTTTTCTGCATTAATCTCTTACACACATGCCGGTATATAAAACGTAACGTCACGCCTGTAATTCCTGAAGAAGTAGGCAGAGGAGTGTAGTGCGCGCCCACGCTTCACCGGTTACGTTTACGTCCCACTATGCAATAGGTGGTGAGCCTATTGCCGTACACCGGGTACGTATGCGGATTCCGAGCCACTACTAAAATATCTCAATTAGAAAAATTTAGGAGTGCCCAACCCGGGAATTGAACCCAGGACCACCCGATCGGCAGTCGCATTTGCAACCAACACGACCAACGAGGCAGTCCCGGTATGTATATACATACATATAATATTATAAATGGCATTGTGCTAACAGGTAGAAAAGTAGCAAACACGACGAAGTTAGATTTTCTGCACGAGGAGGGTAGTTTCGAAACGAAAGAGACTCACGATGAGTCTAAGCCTATACTTTTGTGATTGACTCTACATACAACTTGGAATTCTATTACGCTTAATCTCTTTTCCTTGGGTTGTAAGTGGTAAATGTGAATTCAATGTAAATAATATAACAGCGTGGAGCCATGGGAGCAATGACACACGTTCGATAATGCGTGATACGCTTTCGGTTCGATTTCTCTAGATGTTCAGATCGCATGTTAAGGGATTTGTTGACGTGACGTTTATAAGTGAAATTTTTATTATTGAATATCAAACTGTCAAGTTTATAAGAGTTTTTGATAGGTGAAAATGGTGCATAAAATCTTACAAACCTTACAAATTTTCTATAATGTCCTCTAAAGCCTGTGCTTCTACTAATACTCTCTTGGCCAGCGTAACAGGTTATATGTAACCTCTTCACTTATGGAAGCTTACCCACATCTAGGAGTGGAAGGTTAAGTGATTGGATGATTATGAGGAACGACTATCAACGTTTCTAACTCATATACCATCTAGGGTGTGTTTATGTAAGATTGAGAAGTATAATTTTATGTCAATGAATATGAGATTAAAGTTTTAACAGATTGCATAAGATATTACAGTATGTTCCAGAGTTGAATAGTTATTGGAGTCAACATAAAGGTATTTATGCCATCAGGATACGAATGTAAACGTAACGTATCATCACGCCTGTGATCCCCGAAAAGGTAGGCAGAGGAATGTAGAACACTCCCATGTTTCATCGGTTACGTTTATGTCCCACTATGGAATAGGTGGTGAGCCTATTGCCATGCATGGGGCGCATATCTAGACTCCGAACCACTACTAGAAAATATAATACAACCAATATAATATAATCCCGTGATTCTCATATGGTTCATAACTGGGAGGTGCTACTGAAACGACTTAAATGAATATGTAAGTTAATTATAGATGGAGACTGAAGGACTAGTTAAAGAGTAGAAAACTACACGACGGACAAGGTCGTACTGGAAACGTCGCACTAAAGTTCGTCGGCAGACATGCCCAGCCCATTGCCACTTCAGCGTGCAAATCCTCTGAGCTATGTCGGTGACCTTAGTTTTCTGCCGGATAGTTTTATTTCTGATCCTAACTTAATTTAATTTAACTTGTCGGGAAATTTGTCGGAATACGAGTCTTGTGATTCTTGATATACCACACTATCTGCGTATTCATGCAGCGTACTGTATCCTGGCATATACAACGTAGGAGTGCTTATACAGGAACAACAAGTACCCTTATTTTAAAATTTCTCGTTTATATACTAGTATGTTGGTATCACGATTTTTTTTGAATTAAATGAGCACGAATATGTTATTAAAGTAATATAATTTTGTAATATAATTTAAAGTAATATAATTATAAACGCTATGAAAACTAAATTGTGACCTTTTCAGATCAGCATAACTGGGTAAAATATTTAGTATTGACTACATTTTAACATATACGATTATTTCAATCCCGCGTCGGGCACTACTGATTTTTTCTAACGTCGATTTTCTAGTACTGGTTCAGAGATTACAATACATATGTGCCTGGTGTATGGCAATAGACTCACCACCTATTCCATAGTATGACGTAAACGTAACCGGTGAATCGTGGGAGTGTACTACCCTGCTCTGCCTTCCTCTCGGGGGCTTACATGCGTGATGTTACGTAATTCTATCAAACGATAATATTTAATTAGTGGGTTATAATAATTTTATGTTTGATTATTCTATTCAAATCTCATGAAGTCCTCACAAAGAATAAGATACATACGAGTACATACATTTGAATGCGCGTTCGAGCTAAACGAATGGTTAATAGTAGGATGCTCGATGGTCGGAAGTGGCTTAGTTATGTAAACTGAGACAGCGTCGCGCTGCCGATACATTACCGTCCGATACTTCCGAGCTTAACAGGAAAGGGTCCACAGGTAATAATTTATTACTCGCTGGTTTCGCCCGCGTAGCACTTTGGAGTCCGTAGAGCTACTCGTATATACTCCATAAATATCAACACGTTTTGCGTAGACCGCCCGTAGCGGTACGTCCTAACAGAAATACAGTAGCGTTTCAGTTGAACGACAAACAAAACATGTATGTAACCGTGTATTAATTCCTTTGTTGCAAAGAAAAACAAAATATTTGCTTACATTCCTCTCGGTGAACGAGATGAAATCAAATATTGAATTTGTAACTCGAGTAAAGTATTCCTTTATGTTTTGCGCGATTATTAGGACTTTGTACAGAGAAGAATGTAAAGCGATATAATGTAGAAACCGTTAACGACTCATTCGTGCGACTCAAGCGATGAAAACATCTATAGAGGCGGTTTATCTGGCTACAACAACAGAAGTAGATTGTATGCCAATATTTTTGTAACAGAAAATGTATATACCTATATATGATATTCCAGTAACTTAAGGTCGAACGTTGAATAATTTTATTTATTTTGTATAGAGAGTACAGCAGCAGTAGTAGAGTTTGATCAAAATTTGTATATGTAGGGTACCATCAAAGGGCTAGCTAACATTCGCCTGCTGTAAAATATATTATAGATATTTTGGGACCATCATTGTAAATAAACAAATTTTATGATAGGCGGTGGCATAGTCATAATAATATGGTTTTGGGAGAAACGTGGGAGTATACTACTCACCTCTGCCTACCTCTTCGGTGATTACAGGCGTGTTATTACATTTTATAGTTGTAAGTTATTGATAAAATCATCCAATTCTCTATACTGTGATATTATAGCTACATATGTATATATTCATTATACTTTTAGATTTTAATGAGTATAAATGTACAAGATTAAAAAAGTGTCGCGAATAAATGGGAAAATAATGAAAAATTATTTATTTGAACAGCCCTCGGATTAAGGGTTGTTCAAACAAGTGTGCGAACGGAAATACGTTACATTTATATATAAAAATTTATTTCTCACTCAGTGTGGTACGGACATTTAAATTTATCATCAACATAATATCGTACGTTTCGTAGCCGAGTAAAATGTTGGGTAAACAGTCATTTAAAATTTAAAGAATCAACAGCTAAATATTACTCGGATATAATAAATCTCTTTATAGTACGCTTATTTAATTTATAAAGTTGGGTAACTCAAGGTACGATCTGTTCTTGAACAACCGATGATCGGAAGCACATTTTTAGAAAGTTTGTTGCGCTTGGAAAATATCTATCATTCGCTATTTCTCGTTTCAAGTAGTTTAAAATTTCCAGATGAGCATCGGCCACTAACAAGTAACTTATCAGTTCACATCGTAGGGCCGGCTTGAGTCAGACCTGGTCGCGGAGACAGACCGTTCCCTGCAATAATTTGTTTATTTACTCAAAACCATTGTTATTCAACTTTCATATTTCTATATCGATTTGCTATGTATTTTATTAAATATAAATTCCAACATAAATACCTATTTTATGTTCAAAAATATACCGACAACAATAACACATATGCGTTTTTAACATTATATTGACCAAAGGAATGAGACATGTTATCGCTCCACGCGTGTCACCAGTCGGTGTAGTATGTCGATCATTATAATATACAATTGTGAGTTATCATATTGCTCTAATGCTGTTCTCCGATAAAGGTTTATTTACAAATGATCACACGGACTATTATTGTCAGTGAACTGGATAGTACCATACGACATGGTCGTCAATTACTTAACCCACGCTACACTGTTCATTGTGCTCAATTACATTAACTCGGTAAGGAAAAATATCACTTTATGATATTATAAATGTGCATACATTATATTTTTTCCATTTCATCTATGAGAGCGGCGTGCATTTTAATTAATACTTTTCTATGGCGCACCGGTTTTGTGTCGTGTTTTATTATAAAGTAATATACTCGGGCACAAAAGACCGTTCATATTCCTGTGTTATGTAAATGAGAGTGTTACGCGAGGTTTTAATTTAACATTTATTAACCGTGACATTAGCTGATGATTAGATTTATAATACGCGTTGTGCGTCTAAGTAATAATGTCATTTCAATAGTAAGTATTTAATATAATAATAGTTTTCAAAAGATATTTATTGTTAAAATTTGATTGCCTCGTTGTTCGGGTGGTTTCTCGACTGCTGATAAAGAGGCCCTGGGTTTGATTCCCGGGTCGGCTACTAGTAAATTTTCTTCGCGTAGATTTTCATAGTTACATTTACAGTGCCTCAGAGTCGGGATGTATGTCCGATTTATGGCCATAGTTTCACCTCCTATTCCATTGTGACGTAAACATAACTGATGTAACGTGCGAGGGTACTACTACACTCCGCTGCCTCTTCGGGGATTCCCAGCGTTATGTTAAAAAAAATTATAGCGTAGGAAACAAACAATATCGTTAAACAGGGAATAATTAATTATATTTTTTTATTTATTTATTTATTTTGTACACTGTAATCTTAAAAGTAATCAGAAAAAGAGACTGTACAAGGATCTGCTTATAATTAGTTTAATAGTTTTCTAGCTAAATGTATTGCTTAAATATATTACTTTATAGTGGAACTGGAAGATTTAATTGTATGCAGTAGTTTAGAACCTATTGTAAATTTAATATTGTGTTATAATTTTATTATAAAAGTGTAATGGAATTACCATTTTGAGGCATAAAAAATTATATATCGTATATATAAGCAGATGGTGAACAAAGTAATATTAATAATAGCATTATCAGATTACGGCAGCTCAACGCGCAGTTCGCTTAAATTTATGATTTCAGAATTGTAAGCGCATTGAACTATTGGTGTCATACGAATCAATATAATTTATTTATCTACTAACCAAGAAACTCATTTGCATACTATGTTATTTTAGTACTCGCATAGTTGAATCTATGTTGATGAACTCAAAAAAACAATTAATTTATCGGGAACCAACTGAAGTGTTCTAGAAACCGAAATATTTTATTAAGTTTCAAATAATAGTCTCGTGGTGAAAATACGAATCAATACAAATAATAATTGAATTAGCTAGGTATATACATATTTTTTGATTACTAATCATCTATTTAGCGTCTAAGCAAATCCACAATCGACTGCCTATGGAACATTAGTCACTGGCGGCTCTGTTAATGCAATCAATCTCAGTAAAACTCGTTCTCCGAGTTTCTGTACCTAATCCCGTTATTACAGCACCCAAGGGTTAAATTATCTTTATAATTTGTTTATTTATATAATGTACAGGTTAGCGCCGACGTATTGACGTATACCCTGAATGATGGACACGAAATACCTGCGGTGGCTCTGGGTACGAGTTTAGGACATTTACCCGATGTAAGTACCTAGATTTTGTTATGGAAATCCTTAAAAAAATATAAACAAAATTCAACAAAACAGTTTGTCTAAATAAAAGCGGTTTTTGCATGGTTGTATTCTGGTTTCACGTTATTAGAATGTTTGTACTTTAGTTAACGGGCGATTCAGGTGATCCGAGCGTCAATTTGGATGAGTTGCTAAAATTAAAATATATCTTTTGTTATTTGTGATCTTAATGAATCATTTGACCTTTATAACAATGCATACAGCTTGAGTTAGTAGCTGTTGTATTTTGTTTTTCGACACTAATTACTTCAGAGTATTCTCTTTAGAATTGTTTGCACTGAGACAAAAACCCTTACGTGTGGCTTCCCCTGATGTATATTGTGGTTACTTTCTTTGTGGTTCGCAAGAGTGAAACCAGACACCCTTTATTAAGGCACGTAGAAGTATGTTTGTTATACGTATTTATGGAAAGGGCGCAAGAGCGTTCCTTTAAAATTTTTGAAATAAAAAATAAAATCCTATAGTTGCGGTTTACCGGAATGAAGGGATTCGGTTTCGTTAGTAGACGACTAGTTACTCGGTACTAATTGCGTTCTTTTGTTTTCATTAAAACACATATTACCTAGTCCTTTAAAATAGGAAGCTTCTTATTCTGTCCAGAAGTTGCTTTTATAATTATATTTTGTGAATGTCACTAGCGATATAGTCTAGGACGATTATATATACCTATATGTTTGTATAAGTTTAATGAAACAGTGGGGGTTTGCGATCGATATACTGGCGGATAACCAGACAGTACAAGAATAGTAACTTCACGCTTGTAATCATTTTATATAGAGGCGCGATAATAAAGAGAAACTTTTTATTTTGCTTTTAACATGCTACAATTGTGTATTCGGCAACCATGATGAATACAACGATGTAACAAAAAGTAAACAACGCAATAAATTACACTCTGCAGTTTTCCTAACACACTTCACATAAGGAAGTAAGTAGTACATAGTACAATAGGCACAAATAGGCACGATGTAATACAGGGTAGAATAGGCACAATACAATACAAGGTATAATAAGAAGAATACAATACACGGCGCAATAGGTAGTAGGTACACTAGGTACAATAAAGTATACTGTTAATTTATGTCACTCTATTTAATGCACATTACAAGTTAAAACCACATATGATATACATCGTCCTTTTAAAAATAATACTCACCTAATTGTATTTAAAAATCAGTTACGTATTGAACATATTTGTGTATTGATTCAAACAGGGTACCCGCATATTGCCTGTTAACCACTCGCTCGCACATGCGGTACAATGGGCCCTCGAAACTGGTTACGATCACATAGACACGGCTTCTCTATATCGTGTTGAGGATGAAGTCGGCCGGGGTGTACGAGATTTTATCAGAGACAATAAAGCTAATAGAAGTGACGTGTACATTACAACTAAGGTGAGCTTACTAATACCGTCTTGTTCAATTGAGTAGTAATGTTCGAATAAGTTTTTAATGCGCGTCCAAATTGAAATATTAGCTTGTAACTTTTTGCATCATTTTCACGATGTTGTAATAAAATTATTTTATTTCATCATGCAGAATGACGTAAAATTAATGAATGTCAAACTTTTATTGAAATTACATAATGTAAATTATTAATTTCTTGAACTACAGGCATGGTGGACTGAGAGAACAAAAGCCAGATAAAAACTGTCAGCATATTCTTTCAAAAAGTGTGAATCGTTGAAGTTCAAATGTGACTTTGGCACAAGTATGCGTACACACAAGGCAATTGGTTGTGCGTGTCAGTTTTATATCAGTCCCACGTGCTCGCATTTCCTTGTTGATATAACTTTTTAGATTAAGTAATATTTCAAATAAATTTGTTGTAATAACAATGGAAATGTTATTCTGAATAATCAATGCATGAAAATATTTAACGTAAGAATTAAATGATTTACTTATACGGCTTATACGCTTACATGTATAATATTGAAAATTGTGATATACAGGAATAATGCAATGAAACAAACAAAATTTTCATACTCATTGCAGTAGATTAAGCTTGCACATTTGTTGTCTAATTACATACATTATTAACTAAGATAACTGTGAATATATGAATGGAAGGGTTACAGCTTTCATTGGTATGATACTCGCTATGTCTATATAATATATCAATGTAACATTTGATCACGAGCCTCGACATAATAAACGTCAAATGACTATTCCATTATACCGACAGCCATTCGCTGAGCACACATGGGAAAAATTTCGCGAATTTAACTCCAACCCTGTTTGATTGCGAGTGATTCCCGGAATAACGGCGGTTTGCCTATATCTCAAATAGGGTTACCATGACACGTATTATTTTTTTGAGAATTTACAACATTGCGAATGTCATGCGTATGTGTAAGTATAACGTAACTTCACACCTGTAATCCCCGGAGAGGTAGGCAGAGGAATGCAGAACACTCCCACGTTTCACCGGTTACGTTTACGTCCCACTAT
>DWFO01003210.1:0-12589 GCA_018246595.1 Mimoniades nurscia nurscia | reverse complement strand
GGTGAAACGTGGGAATGTTCTACATTCCTCTGCCTACCTCTTCGGGGATTACAGGCGTGAAGTTACTTTTTTTATGTGTATTGTATGTATTATACTACAATATATAATGACGATGTGTGGCTATAGATTCACGTATTCCATGATAAGATTTAAAAGTATCTGGTGTACTATAGGAGCATACTACTCTTGCCTACATTTTCACGGATTACAGGTGTGAGGTTACATCACAATATTGACCAATGTGGCTCAAGTAGGTAGTACCATATAACAACGCGGAAAGACGTATATATCGCCGCCACAACCAAACTTCACGCAAATTGGCTTTGCGTACGGTGACATAAGTGTGGGATGACACTAATTTTCTCATGATTGTGCGCGGGTACTCGCGGGGATCAAACCGGTCACCGTGGCGTGGAGAATTAGTGTCGTGAAGGTCTCGCACACAATGTATGACCTTATTTTGGGATAAATCTAATTTTATGACATTAGCTTTTGAAAAGTGAGCAGGTATTTTGAATTATGGAAAATGCTAATTTTCTAAATATTGGCGTGAAGTTACGTTGTTGTTGCTGTCCAAAATGCTTAACAGTTAAATTATCAATTATGGGCCAGATAGAGTAATGATTTCTTTGTAGTATCCCATATAGTAACCCAGCCATATCGTGACTCAGAGATACAATTCACGTCCCGTTCCTTGAAGGTGGAATATTCTAGATATCACACAGTATCTTTAGTAACCTGGGGGGAGATAATAACAACAATGGGCTTTATTTATAATATCCATGAATTATTTTTTCTACGAATATATAACATACATTGATTAATCAAATTTAAACACTAAAAACGTTAAGCCACAGATCGTAACGGACTTAAAGGAATTGTTATTTACAACTCAGTGTTCGAATCATTTATTTTTTATATTGACAAAAAAATATAGGGTTGCTCTGTATTCAGTGATACAACGTGATACTAACTAGTGAAACGCTTCTCTACCCTACCTCTTCTGGGATCTCAGGCATGATGTTACATTTTTTCTACAAATTAGCAGCAAAACATCTTAATTAACACATGAGTTCTATTGCTAATATAAAGGGATGTCCGGGCGTTAACAGATCGTTAGACAGCTTTGTTACGTAATCAGAGTGAAGAGAAAATACTAAATGCTATGTTTACATCAAGAATACTAATGTAACATTGTAATGGAAACTTCTAGGAGGCATATAGAAATAGGGTAATTTTATTATAACGATGAATTATTATTAATGGCATAAAATTAACCTAGCTTTTTATACATTTAAAAATAATTAAATATTGACGCTTTACGAAACTTTGGATAGCAGCCAGGTCACATGACGGACTGCGATGAAAAGCTGTTAATCTTAACAGCTTTTCGGATATTTATCCGCCCATAGTGATAAAGCAATATTTTGTTATCAACATTTCATGTAGAAAAGTTCACGTTATGACTATGATAATTATGATACGACTATGACTATGACTATGACTATGACTCTGGCCTCAACCCTCTCATTCTGAGAGGACACCCGTGTTCCAACAGTGTAATTACAAAAGGTAAAAAAAGAAGTTCTTCCTATGATTATTTAAATAGCGCATAACCAATATTTGAAAGCTCGTAAACAAACGTCGCATTCATTTTAACTAGCGTCTTGGTACAACTGTACTTCTGTTCCGTTCTAGAAAGTGACGACAAGAACATGGTATGATATGTGGCATGCCGAGTACGTGGGGTGGCAACGCAAGCTTATAAAATCGCGAGGCTCAATGTCTATCCATCTATGGATATAAGAATCCCATGATCTACTCGTAACTATGTTCGACTCGCTTACGACATGACTTAATTTGTGCAGTTCCAGCCAGAAGACAAAGAATGAACGTAAAAAGAATTAAACATGACTTTTTAAATTAACGGAAGTAGTGAACAAGAATGAAGTCATTCTGATGTATAGTAGCCAGTGCATTTCATAGACATCAGTACTTAATTATAATTAGTGTGAACTAAGATTTAGTTCAGAAGTCAGAACGACAAAGTGTCATTATTACTGAGATGCATATAAGAAGATAGGTAGCCTTCGAACCTATATTGAATAAAACGTAATTCCACGCCTGTAATTCCGGAGCAGGTAGGTAGGGGAGTGTTATATAGTCCCAGATTATATTGCAAGTGTTCTTTCTGCACTAGTAGATAGAATAAGTTAAAAAAATCATGAAGAGCTCACTTACTAGAAAGTAATACTTAGAAAAACATAAATGATAGTCACTTCCGTTGATGCTGTTCGTATCTAATCGCCAAATAGGAACGTAACAATTGTTCCACATCTTGTTCTTTAGTACATTTAATCTTATGTCACAGTAGAATAAATCTTACACCTTAGTAGAGTATCTTATTCCTCAGTTAAATAAATCTTATTTCGAAGAACAATTAAACTTATATATTAAGAGATATAATCTTAGTCCTCAGTAGAGTTAGTAGTTGGCAAAACAAGTGGCTGTTTACGTTTTCACGTAAGTACGCGACACGGTGATGTTAAATTTAAAAATTGAATTTTTGTATTCTCACACTGCATTATAAAATGAGTTAATTGCAAGTAAAAGTTCACACTTTCGAAAAATTGTGCAAAACTTTCGGGTAGATTATTATCAACTTTTAAATAAATACCTACGATGTACTCATGTGAAATAAATGCATTTAGCGATCAAAGACTTCGAGTTCTGATTATATTTCCTCTGGAATTCGTGAATACAGTTAAATGGCATTTGAAATTAGATACTTATTAAGTTTACTATAGTATTTATGCTAGCCTTAAGAGCAACTATGTTTAGTCGTTTTGACTAAGGACAATTTTTCGAGCCGTAAGCTATGCTACTTGATGGTAGAGATATTAGTAGGTACCTATAACGGACCAGTGCTTTGTATAACATCTACTAGTCGTATATATTAAGTTGATTAAACTTGGAAGCGGTCAGGTCAGCGTCAGGTCCCTTAATAAAATATATACAAACAGAAGTAAGTGCCGAAATATCTCTATCTTTCCATACTTTTATTTATTTATTTATTTATTAGACACGCCAACAGCAAAACATACAGAACATTTGTTATAAGCATTTTATAATTAAGACATATAGGAGACACTACTATGTAAGCCAATTATAGGCATGTACAACATTCACATGATATAACACATATAAGAAATACTTACCATTACGTATGGATATGTCCGCACTTACCTTCATTTAGGGTATATTATCCTGTCATTAGGAAAACAGTGATAAAAGCCATGTTACCTAAAGACAGTGATAATCTATTCTCTACTGTGAAGGACCAGTTAACTACAAAATAATAATAATCTCTATTAAATTATGTAGAAATCTGACGCAGCCAGAGACATCTGTCATAGATGACTAATAAAAAAACTATTCAAAACACTAGTAATAAAAAAGTTGCGTTAAAGTAAAAAACATCACGTTAAAGCACAGGTTAGTTAAGAGCTCCTTAGCAGTAGACAGGATGTGGGGACGGACGCGGGCGGCGCGCGCTCGAGCGAGACCCCGTCTTTTATTTAGGTCAATATTTTATATCACTTGTCATTGTTTTATTTCTGCGTTTTATTTCTTTATTCTTGATAAACTTCTCGTCCTTTGTTACACGTATTGAACGGTAATGATAGTCGTGCTTGGAATCGTCATAGATCAAATAAGATCATAGATAAAATGTTGATTCTGCTGTCACAGGAAAACATTTTTGAAGTGGATAATTATTATAGCAGTATGTGATTGTGTACGTTATGCAGTGAAAATATTATCAATTTAAAAACTAAAAAGGAATTAACATAAGTTTTTATTAAAATAGCATGTAATTTCACCAATATGTATGTTTTGTTTTATGTAGGTAATTATTTTAGGTGCGCCTTGTGAGTGATTTCTATCTTTATTCTAGACTAGACAGAAGTAACTTCTTATACGAATTATGCTCCATTAAACCCTATTTCGCAATTTTACACACATATAATATTTTTTTTTATTTTAGAATACAAAATTATTTATATTAATTTGGATGGTAAGCCACCATGAGATTCACTTTATTTTAAAACATAAACTTTATTCCTATCTACAATATGAACAATAAATTATTAATCACCATACAACAATAATAATAATTACTGTTATTAATATAAGGTACATATTAACAGACTATAAAGTAATATATTATGTTCATATTATTACGTAAATATTGTATAGAAATTTGTAAGATATTTCGGTTTCAATGTTAACAATGAGGAACGACAAAACATGATGTCATAAATGTATTACATTAACGTTTGGTACCCGCTCAAGTCCCTCAGCAGGAGACACTAACGTTTGACGAATTTAACATCAACGCGGTCGTGTTATAATTTTATCCTTACATCGCCTCATAGGAATTTTTCTTTCCTAATTTTAATAGAACCATTAATTAAGTCCGCGGTTACATTGTGATTATTTGTTTCAATCAACAGGTAGTTGACAATATGCCAATTGTTTCGTAATTAATTTTAAATAGTAAATTACTCTACATGTCGTCGCTTTAATTATAATAGCCATTATAATATCATTATCGTATTTTGCAATCACCATAGTAATGGTTTTATAATATTTTTGACTTGTTTTTGGGAGTGATATGATATCGAAATGCATTAAAATTTAAAGTTTTAAATATTAATAATTTTTGATGCTAAATATGTATTTATTTTTGATGCAAAAATGAACAAATTAATTAGTCATGGATTCGTAATTTCCAAAAGCTTCCACAGCTTTAGAAGGCTTTAATTTTATACATTATAATTTTTGATATTATTATACCTTGATGCCATGTCTCTTACGAGGTACATATATTTAATAAAGTACATGTACATATATTTAATACGTAACTTCACGCCTGTAATCCCCGAAGAAGTAGACAGAGAAATGCAAAACACCCCCACGTTTCACCGGTTACGTTTACGTCCCACTATGGAATAGGTGGTGAGCCTATTGCCATGCATCGGGCGCACATATCCAGACTCCGAACCACTACTAGAAAATCTAAATTAGAAATTTTTTGTAGTGTTCGACCCGGGAATCGAATCCGGGACCTCCTGATCGGTAGTCGCACTTGCAACCAACACGACCAATGAGGCAGTCATATATTTAATATAACGGCAATATAACAACTTATAATTTTATACGTTGATATATGTATATCTAATCATAACTTTATAATATTTCAACATAAACGTGTTACACACAAACAAATTTATACTTCAGCATAAAGCGGAGTCCGTTTCACGACAAACTTTTCAAAAAGGTCAGTGCCCCCAATTTACTCTTTAACTCGGAGAATGTCAGAGAAGGCGATTCAGTTGACTGTGTTGGATAGACGAGTCAATATTTTGTTGTTCAAAGCGAAAAAAAACCACAATTTATAACCCGCAGACGTTAACTAGACGCTTCGTTGATGACGCAATAATCAAAAGTACGTATTTGTTAATTCTATCATATATTGTTTCGTTTGTTTTAGTACGAAATCATTTCGCAGGCGCGTATTATAGCTGTTGCTGTCCATAATGTGGGTATCGGTAGGCCAAGTGCCGAGTTGATTTCTGCGTGTTATATGCACATCGGCTTTGAGTACAGTAATGCAATGATTAGCCGTATTGACTTACAGTATTTGCGACGTCCAAACGCGTGGGTGTACGACGCACGGACGTTTCTGTTAGGTAGGTATTAGGATATGTAGGACGTTTGTGTAACGTATTAGAGTTGGTGTTTTTTTGTACTAAAAGTATGAAAAAAAAGCTAACTTATATACTACAGTACCTCGGAGTCTGTCTTCCGAGCGTTGGTCAATGTGCTAACCGCGTTATTACACTCTTCTGCTTATCCCATCGGGGAAATACAGGGCTGATTTTATGTTATGTTTGTTTATAGATAAAAATTGCATATTCTTCTATTGTTGTCGAAGCCTGTTACATAGCCTCACCTTTATTACGTATCGGATCTTAGCAGGTTATTTTTTTTATCTACACAAAGGCTCGCAAACCATTAATTGCAAGCGATATACAGCTTAGGATGTGGTACTTGCCTAGAAAGTGCCTATTCATTCTTGTCTTGGACAGTTCCAATTAATATGTCATTCAGGTCTTGCAGTTGTCTTGTGTTTTTTATTCTAAGGTACGCTATGAATGAGGGGAAGTCCAAGACGAGAGATGACGTTCCATACCAGAGTACCTACAATGTAACGCTCTGTTTCAACAGTACTGTGGTAAATATGGTAATGTGCAGCGTTATTGGACACCGATTGTGTTTTGTTATCTTTTAATTGCTAACATTCGTTCATGATGTTTGTGTTCAATGGAATATTAGTTTCGAGGATTGTATGTGTTCCAAGAACAATTTTTTGCAAAACGCAACATCACGCCTGCAATCCCGAAGAGGTAAGCAGAGGACTGTAGTACATTACCACGTTTCACCAGTTACGTTTGCAACCCGGTATAGAATAGGTGGTGAGCCAATTGTCATTGTAATTATGTAAAGAGAAATTTAAAAAAACAACAATATAGGTAAAGTTGTAGTAGTATCGTCATTAATAGTGTTTACATAAAAATATTCTAAAAAAATATTGATTTCTTAATATTTTAAATTAAAATCGTTGACTTATTTATGCATATTGGAAATATAATATAATGTTCCAGATGAAATATCCTTAGACACGAAAGTTCGAAATATGTACATATGTATGTATAATTACGTTATTGTAACATATGAACATTTACATATACCTATTCAATTGATTTTTTTTAAACATTTGATAGTATATTAAACTAGAACCAAGCACATATAATTGTATATATAAATATATATAAAAAAACAGAAGTTTGAAATTTCTATTTGGATTTTTTTTTAATCTGTAAATGACCGCCGACGGACCACGGTCATTGAATTAACGAATTAAAACCACAACAATCGGCGTGTGAACAAAAAAACGCGAGACCATTGAATATTCTCTGTACGTGAAAAAAGATATTTGGTGTACAACAATTAAAATATTTACCAGTCATGCGCTGAGAGCTCAAACGCCATGACTCAAAAGGTCAACATTACCGAAATTAAAATTTAATGAATATTAAAAAAATGATATTTTTAATACATACTTCATTAGGTAAAAGATGACTTGCATTAGTACTATAATTAGGTCGTTTAAGTATTTTTAAGCCTATCTTTTGTCTGTTGTTACCTTTTATCTATGGTTGTTTTTCCCTTACATCATGGCGTCTATAGTTATTGTTAAAATTGTAGTAGTCTGTACACTCAATAATTAATGTCTCACAGATGATTGCTGTGTTCTAATCTGTCAAATATATCTTCTGCTACAAATAGAAAGTTAAAATAAACATTAAATACATCAAAAATTATGAACAACAGTAAATCCAAACTACCGATGTATATAGAATCAAAAAATACATACTTGGGAAGAAAAACAAAGTTAAGTTTTTTATCATTCTAACAATTTTTATTACTGAATATACACATTGTATCGGAAATGTTGGTATGAAACACATGATACAAAATTTTACGTTATGCGAACGGACAACGTACGAAAAAAATATGTTTAAAAAAAACGAGAATCCAACCGTCGTTTCAACTTTGTAGCGATGAGTCATTAATGATGTCCTTCAGATGCTAGGAAAAAATTTAAACATAAACAAGTTTTAGAACGATATTTATATGTAGTACCAGCTCACACGGCAAACGTTGTTCTGGAATAGACATTATTTCTAGTGATTATATTAATTATTAAATAAAAAATAAGGAATCTGTTGTATGTATTTGAATTTTTTAAATGTTTGATAAACGCACAACGGTTAAATTATTAGGATAAAATTGCAATTTAACTGCCTCGGTGGACGAGTGGTTGCGGGAGCGACTGCCTATCGAGAGGTCCTAAGTTTAAATCCCGGGTCAGGTAGGTACTATCGGATTTTTCTAAGTGGAATTTCTGGTAGTGGCTCGGAGTCGGGATTTGTTGCCGGTGTATAGCAATAGACTCAACACCTATACCATAGACGTAAACGTAACTTCTAACGTTAAGTTGCAACCATCGTGAGAGTGCACTGCACTTTTCTGCCTAGTTCTTCAGGGATTACAGGCGTGATGTTGCTTTCTTCTTTATCATCGTCACTATAACACATTTTATTGTTTCATATTATGTTAAGGTCATGTCACGTTGCGACGGTTCGCCACGTTGGATGAATGCGGGTCGGCAGACATAGCGGATTTATTCATTTAAAATATCCCGGGCACCATTGAAATAGTCCACCTTTGATGCAAAAGTGGACTGTTCATATATGTATTTTGTTTAATATGTTCTCGTTTTCTACTTACACTATAATAGAACAATTTTTCTCTTCTTCTGAACCATTTGCATCTCTTGAGTGTCACCTCTGACCTTACCGTGCAACTAGCACAGTTTAGAAAAGAATAACTAATTCCCTTGCTTTTTCTTAACATTGCTATTGACTGGACCTGATTGAGTCGACCTGATTATCGCGTCTAATATCTTTTCTTACTAACAGTATTAAACCGTAACTATATATATTATGTATCGCTGAATAATTGAGCATCGCGTTAGTTTTTTTCCAGTGTCCTCAAGAACCTAGCTTAGAAAGTATTGCATTAATTCATACAGTCTGTTGATAATTAGTTTTATTATGCAAAGTGACTGATTGCAAATTGAATATACTTATATTTAATTTACTTTCGAATATATGCGTTATGTGTTTAAAGGATACGTAACGATTGGCAGTAATTACAAAAAAATGTATTTATTAATGTCTAGACAAATTTGAATTTTCGAATGTATGTTAATAGTAATATTTGGCGCCATAAATAGCAACAGTTGTCATAAAATATGTTTGGAACAGGCAGAAATGCAACAATCATTACAATCTTATCCTTTTTAATCCTCCACAATTAAAGTACAAAACTTCAAAGCTCGTAAATTTTGGTAAGGGTTCGCAAACCACTGCACAGCACTTAACGTCAAGAGTCATCAAAGAGGATGATCATGTGGATCGAACAAAACACCTTAGGTAGGAAGGACATAAAAAACATAATAAAAATACGCAACAAGACAACACTTAACAGTCACGATAAAAAAATATCCAATAACTTTGTAAATCAGACAGCACCAGAATACGATACAGGTAAATATATACAAAATGAGACACAATTTTTCTAAAACAGAACAATTGCTGCCTCGTTACTGGAGTGGTAGGCCCAACCATAGTCCAACCGTTCGATCTTCAAATCGGGTCCTATAACTCCTATAGGGTTTTCCTGACTTAAAATTTATAGTAGCGACTCGGAGTCTGGACTTACGCTTACGTCAATAGGTTCACCCCCTATTTCATGATAGGACAAAGACAGTAACAGGTGAATCATGCCAGTGTACTGCCCTCCTGCCTTCTTCTTCGGAGAATCCAGACGCGTAGGTGAAAAAAACAACAATTGATTGGCACATACGTAAAGCGTAATGAGGGTCATACCACAAATTGTAATCACAGGTCTCCAAAATATTGCTTGTGTGGAAATGAGTAATAATGACGGAGTGAAGGGTATTCCTGTTATGTACATCACCTCTGACGCTGTGGTATGGGTGTTTCATACGTGATTCATTAATTGATAGCTATAAAAATGTATTAACTGAGTTTTCCTTGACTATATTGCTTCGTACCTACATGCGTATGTTTCATTTTGTTGGTAGCACGAATTGTTAGTTTCAAGCCATCTTATCCGTAATAATAGACGTAATTTTGGTGGAACTGAGAAGGGTTGGTCATGAACCATCTAACACTTTACGAACCATAGAAACGAATATATACATAACCGTTGCTAAAGTAATAGGTTGCGAATCCGAGAGTTAGAGGACGATGCCCAAATTGTCAAATTATTTTCTATGTCAACTTACATATACATATAAGGACCACAAGCGTATATCGTGTGTGAGGATATCGTGCTTGATGTCGAAGCGTGACTGCCTCAATGGTCATGCTGGTTGCAAGTGCGACTGCCGATCAGGAGGTCCTGGTTGCAATTCCCGGGTCGCACACTATAGAATTTTTCTAATTTAGATTTTCTAGTAGTGGCTCGAAATCTGGATATGTGCCCAATCTAAGGCAATAGGCTCACCACCTGTTCCATAGTGGGACGTAAACGTAACTGGTGAAACGTGGGAGTGTACTTACTACACTCCTCTGTCTACCTCTTCGGGGATAACAGGCGTGATGTTACGTTACAAGAGTATATCAGAAGGCGTCATGATCGATTATAAAATTAATATGTGAATATTCATGCTTACTTACATACACATGTAGGTATTGCAAAGAAAGTTAGATCGTGAAAAATTCTGAGTGAAAGGTGTAGCTTTCACCGTCCAATGTCTGTCTATAGATGCCACTAGCACCAGTTAGATACTTCGGGGATGCGCATTAAATACGGCGGCCATTTTGTTAATTTGACAGCACAGCATTTAATGTGACTCCGCCCCACCTTACCGACAGTAGAACGATAGGGGCTGACGGTGAAGTGTCTTTCTTTCCTTTTGTTTTTTAATTTAAGACATAGTCGTAGTTGTATGTGACATAAAAAAAATTCTACTTATAATAATAATATCTTGCGACATCTCCACACACGGCCATCTGAGTTCAAAGTAAGTGTCAAAAGACCTTATGGTGTGGTAACCAGACGACTGAACAACTACATATATACATATAAATATATACTTAAACCGGTTGTTTTTACACCCAGATACAGAACAAATACTTGTGCTCAACATACAAATATTTACTCAGGGTGAGAACCGAACCCACGACCCACGGCCCGGCACATGTGCGACTGAGTATACGCATAACTTGAAAACGGCTCGACCGATTTATTATTAAACAATGAAGGGAAATGTCGAAAAATATGATGTTTTTATAACGGAAAAATATTTTTTTTAATGACATTTTGATAACGAATTTGACTACGTGAAATAGGTTTACTTTGTGATTGATTGTACATTTATAACACGTAGTGGATAAGCTGTAGAGTCGCCACAGCTTCTTTGCATAGTATAGAACGCAAAAATAATACATAGTACATAGTCATACATTTTACACTTCACAATAATCTTACTATGAAAACAGAAACTAATTGTTTCGTTTCTAACACAATGGCTGTCAATTTACATTAGATCTTTACTTTTGCCCCACCATAATATATAACCTGAATATCTCTAAAGATAGTTAGGGCTAATTCACACACATGTTTCGACCCTCGAGGTGGTTGAAGAAATTCGACATTTCTCCCTCCCCTTAATCATGGAACATCAAACCAACACTCACTCAGCAATTGGTACTTGCGTCTTCAAGAACAAAATTAAATAAACATTTTAATCAATACTACCACCCATAAAAATCGAATGCTAATATGTAACTGGGTAGATCTAGTAGCGATAGATCCCCACTATTATGGTCTATTTGACATTTATTGCTTATTCAAGTGTCAAGGTGAACTGTTTTCATTTTGGTTCAATCGGTCTCGCAGACTTGGCAGCATGGTGTAACGATTCTAGTCTATATTAGGCGAATTTGTCTAGGTATATGTATGTATACATATATACAGCACTGATAGCCTAGTGATTTAAAAATCGACCTCTCACCCCGGGAGCCCGGGTTCAAATCCTAGCGCGCGCACCTCCACAAGGTGTGCGTTTTAAGATTAAATATCACTTGCAAAAAAAATGTTATATAAAAATGTATATCAATTCATCGACATCGATCTATGGATGTTTTATGTTGATGAAAATGCCGTGATTTTAACACGTCAATTACGTAACATTTAAGCTGTGATACTTTATATTAAAGTAATAAACATTTTAATGCTCACCTTTCCGCCATATTACTCATACATTGCCGCTTAGACCTTGTCTTGAGTAACGTGCGGGACAAGATTAGACCTTGCAACGAATATTACATTTTTGAAATTCCATTTATATTATGTATGATATGTTTTTGACTGGCCCGTTCCTGCAGTGATTAGTCAATCTGAAAGTTGCGCCGGGCGTCGAGGGCTCGAGTCCTACCCAGAACAAATATTTGTACAATGAGTACAAGTATTTGTTGTGTTTAGGTGTAAAAAAATATTTATTTTAAGTAGCTATTTGACTGCCTCGTTGGTCGGGTTGGTTGCAAGCGCCACTGCCGATCGGTAGGTCCTGAGTTAAAATTTCGGGTCGGGATTTATTGTATTTTTCTAATTTCGATTTTCTAGTAGAGATTTCTGGTAGTGGATCGGAGTCTGGATATGTGCCCTGTGTAGGAATAGGATTGTAGAAATAGAACTATAGAAATAGGACTGTAGAAGCAGGATTCTAGAAATAGGACTATGGGAATAGGACTGTAGGAATAGGACTGTAGGAATAAGACTATAGAATACGACTGTTAGCGCCACTTACTCAAGTTGTTAATGTAATTATTATTGGTGTTCAATTTCATGCGCATGTACTCGTACA